>APFE030258933.1:130741-143754 GCA_000404065.3 Pinus taeda
CCACTACACCAAACGGAAAAGGAGCTGCACTAAGGTCCGGACCGGGTGGTTTCCCCCAATGTTGATGCAACGATTTTCAAGGCGTCAACACAACCACAAGCATCTGAAGACCAGGGATGAAAACATGGTATATATACAACATTATTATAATAGAGCAGTCCATACTTCTACAGGAAAGTCCCCATTTGAAACTTGTTTTGGATATTTTCCACCTTCACCTTTGGATATTGCATATGGGAAGTAATGAGGAGTGAAGGAAGATCTTACATGAGATTATTTGAGGGATGAAAATTTTATAGAGGAGCTCAAACAAATCCATATACAGGTACAAGAAACACTGTAGAAGTCATGAGAGGTATAAGGCTAGGCATGATCAACACAAAACAGAGAAAACATTCAAGGTGGGAGATAGAGTATGGCTACAGTTGAACAAGGAGAGGCTACAGGGGGTTGGCAAGAAAATCGAGGCTCTCAGATATGGTCCCTTTGAGATACTGGAAAAGGTGGTTGATCATGCATATCGACTCAGTTTACCACCATAGCACATTTACTTAGTTGTGAATGTGGAGAGTTTGAAACTCTATGAGTGTTCCATGCTAGATCAGGAAGAGGAGAAAGTCCTAGATTTTGTGGAGGATTTAGCACCAGACACTCAGGTAGAGTTGACAGAAGATATAATTTTGTAGAAGAGGTCTAGAACTACAAGACAAGGTAGCCATACCCTTTGGTAGATTGGGTTGCAAGGACAACTTCCAAGCAAAGCTAGATGGTACACCAGAGAGAAGGTGGAGGAAAAATTTTCTCACCTCATTCAGTAAAATATTTTGGGTACCAAACTCCTCCCAAAATCAGGAGGTGTGATCCAGATTGGATAATTATATTATTTTTCATCCATCTTGATGCATTTGGAGTGGAAAAAGTGGAGGAATCATATCATGGGACCTTTTTTACTGGTGGGGCCCAGTTTGGCAAAATAGGGTCTGAAACATTCTAGGAGTGTTTTGAGGCTTCAAACAATGTTTTTTAGGGGTGAAATTCCCCCTTTTTATGGTGCACCTTTTAATTCTATTTTACACACACATATATTTCCAACAACACAAGAATCACGTCAATTAGAGTCTGTAAGCAAAAGTTATGCCACTCAGAAGTTGACCTTCCTGTTTTCACACCTATAGTTCGAGAGGATGCCGCATTAGCCCCCATTATTCATGGAAAAGGGGATAGCCACGTGATTTTTATGTTAAAAAACTCTAGATGTGTCTATTTTGTAACTCTATTTAAGAGTTGTTGTAGTCAAAATTAACCACTAGTAGGCTATCGGGTTGTGTTATAACTGGGCCACTAGAAGGAAGAGACATTTCATTCTTTCAAGAGCATTTTGTTCCATAGCAGAGCAAAGATAGCCAGGAGAGATAGGAGGTAGTGCATACACATAGGATTTGTGCACTATAGCAGCCCATGGGCCACATGCATTACTTCTTTGTACCTGCAACCATATTTCCACATATAGAAAGAGAGTGAAGCGACCTTACCTTCTAGCTGGGTTTTCTCCCGAAAGGGTTTCCCAGAGAGCATATCTTGTGTCTTAGGTGTGTATGAGTTTGTTTTTTCGTTCTCTATTTTTCTGCATAATTTATATTCACATGCATGCACTAATTATAGTTAAATCTAAAGATCTTAAAGTTTAATAAAATTGTAATAGTGTAGAATCTCAAATTTTTAATATAATATTATCATATATGTTGCTATGAATTGTCCAATGGAACATCCACAATATTTTACGAATCAATGGCTTGGTGTTCTTTGAACTGCTTTGATCCTTCTATGAAGCTTGATTCTTATGTGTCAAATTGTTTTGAATACCCCTTTCTGACTTCAACACATAAGCTATGATACCATGTTGAGAAATCTAGGGCATCAATAGTTAAAATATTTCTCTGCTTGATAATTTCTTGTGATATAGTTTTACTTCTTAACTTATAGTATTTTCTTCGTTATGTTATTATTTTGTTCTCTTCATCAAGAAAATTACCAATATGCACAATAAAAGACAAGTGACACAATATGTAGGCTTCTCAGCTAGGGCCAAAACCTCTAACCACTCGAGAGGAAAATCCGATCAAAATTCTTCTTCTAGATCTTCAATTGATGAGTACCAAGACCATGACAGAGACCCTTCACTCTAGTATCCTCCCAATAACCTTGTCCCTAACGTTGATGCTTTGCATGTTATTTTTCTCGTCTTTCCTCTTGATCTTGAACTACCCTCCTCAACTCCTTCTAGAGAAACTAGGCCTCTATCCTTCACACTTATCCTTCTTGGCTTCCCTAGAGAAACTAGGTCTCTAGGCTTTCACTAGTCTCCTCTAGAGAAAATAGGTCTCTAGATCTCTATCTCAATCACCTAGAAGAATCCTTTCTTTGATACCCCAGAAGAAAACTCTCTTTCACTTTCCTAGAAGAATACCCTCTTCACTTCCCCAAAAGAATACCTCCTTCGTTGATCCAGAAGAACCCTTCTTTGTTGATCCAGAAGAAACCTTCTTCGCTACCCCAGAAGAATCTCTTTCACTACCCCACAAGAAGCCTCCTTCGTACTTCTCTTCATAGCCTCTTTCTTCTTACTTCTCTTGAACGAATGTAGGTCGAGTTGCTTACTCTCAAGTGAGAAAATGAAAGTCCAAGGAAATTACTAGACATAGCCCCATTGCAGAGATCTTTTCATTCTGAATCTACTGCAACTTGAATGGGCAAAAATGGACTTAGGATGCAAAAGATATCACCAAAAGAAGTTGCCCTTTGTTCTTTGGAAAAAGAGGCAAAATCCCCTAAAATGGGCAAAAAAACCCTTATAAAGGGAAATCACATCATAGAAAGGAAAAGGGAAGGACTTAAGTAGAGGCGAAATAAACCCCGGTCTGCCGATCTGATTAATCGGGTCAGAGACAGGCACGTATGCAATATCGGGACCCTGGCCTCGGTGATTGCGATCATGCGATACGTCGATCGCTGATGATCGGATCGGCGAATCAGCATCGACGATGACATATGGAAAGACCCCGGGACTTTGTGATATGTGATTGCGACATGTCGCATCGAAAAATCACATTGCAATAATATAGAGGAGTGGGGCCATATATATATACGACTTGTGATAAATCCGAACCCGACGGGTCTTATCAACCCAAATATATATATTTTGAGTTCCGGAAGGTAAGGGTTTTTCTATGTAAAATCACATTTTCGTTAAATAAACGAAAAACAAATGAAATGCAAATGAGGCGTTAAAATGGACCGGAAAGTTTTTATACATGCAACGATATATAATTTGAGTTCTATAAAGGCGGATTTCGGGTGAGCCTCAAGCAGTAAATGGTTTTGGGCTGGCTCCGCTCGATCCCACACAATGAACGATGTGTGGTTTGGTGGAGGAACAGGGAAACCACCTTTTCGGGTGGGTAACCTCCGTACTCCTAAGCTGCCCGAAAATGCATGATGATCGTTGGATCAGAGATCTCGTAGATCGACAATGGAGAGCATGATAGCAGCCAAAGGCGGACTCGATGTGATATTAGGGTGGATACTATAACATTTGAAGTCCGATATGGGGAAAATTGTCAGGATTTTCTTTATATTTGGGATTTTTCATAATAAACCCAAATACAAATGAACCTGTGCCTATGCAGCTTGCGATAGCGATTTAAAGGTAGACCTGATGGAATATAGGGTGGATTTAATGATATTTTAGGTCCGATAAATGGCAGATTGGTAGATTTTCCCATGTTTTAGTGTATTATTCTGTGTAAACAGAGAATGACTATTCTGAGGATTTTGACGACGCCGATGGTCCTTCCGTTACAGAACAGGTGGCAACCATCCCTGAAGGCATTTAGAAATGATTGCTAATGCTCAGAAGGGGATTTGAGCAGACAGAGGTCGGGAGCCCAAAAGCCTAGAAGAGGAAATGAACGGACAACGCCGATTGGCTTAAAAGCCATGGAATGACAGAGACAGAGAAGGTAGTGCTAAGATAGGAGCCCAAAAAGCTAAGCCAAAGTAGGAAGCAGAGGCAAAGAGAGAAGAGAGAACGAAGAGCCAAGAGCCAGAGCCAAGAGCCAAAGCCGAGAGCCAAAGCAAGAGCCAAGAGCCAGAAAGCCGAGAGCTTCAAGAGCTAGGGATAAAATGGTATCTAAACCCATTGTTTCTATGTAAAACAGTGGAGTTGAGCCAAGAGCTTGTAAAAAGGACTTTGCCATAATCCCAGAGAGCCTAGTTGAGTCGACTAGAGCTCACGAAGATGTAGACCAAGATTTTTGGGTGAACTCCTAATTAAATTGTTGTTCTGTGTATTTTGTTTTATTGCTGCATTGTTTACTGGTTATGCTGATACAACATATAATATATATTATTATATATATATTATATATTATATATATATTATATATAATATAATTATATTTATATTGTATCAGCATAACAACAGAATATTAAAAGCACATAAACAGTTCTAAAACAGACATAAGCATACACCTTATTTTCAAGCACATATTTAATTCTGCATTGGTTAATCATAAAGACTTGGGAATAAATAAGCTTTGGAAGTGGGAGAGGTTCTTGTAAGTTAGACAAGAAGCCTAAGTGCCCCATTTTCAGATCACATTATGAATATCGAACCTAGTTACACTTTTCAATAGTCAACAACTCAATCAACCCTCCAAAATGACCTTTTAGTTTTTTCTAAAAACTTCAAAATGCGATAACTTTCACATAGAGTGTTAGATTGAGGAAATTCAAGTGTTGATGGAATCAGAATGAAAAGGTCTACGATTTGGTGCTAGTTTTGGAAAATTTTGAGCACTTTGATTTTTGAGCATATTTTTGATCCCCTGGGTCACTCCTCCCCACTAGAAGATCTTAGACCACCAAAAGTTTGTTTATATTCAGCAAGTGAGGGTACATTTCCCTCACTTTCCCAGTCCCAGTTCTCCTTGCTTTTGCTTAGATCGGTATCTTTGAGCCCCACATGAAGATACTCCACATTGCCTCTATGTGAAGTCATGATTCTCCTATCAAGAATTGAGTCTTCCTATAACTCATCTAAATATTCGGGAGAAAAAAGTCAATAGATAGACTTCAAACATTCTCTTCACGATTGTTAATCATTAGAGGCTCATACAATCTCAATTTTTCCACATTAACTGCATAAATTTGCATGTAAGGTGTAACATCTAATCGAAAAGCATTGTTTCCAATATTCTCCAAGATTTTGAAAGGATCATATCTAATTGGCTTGATATTTTTACCTTAATTTTGAAGTCTTCCCTTTCTAATATACAATCAAACTTGATTTCCGACTAGGAAATCATGATCAACTCTATGCTTGTCATGCCTTTCTTTGTAATTTTCTTTGTTTTTCTCATTCTTCTCTTGTACTCTTTGATACACTACCTAAATTTGTTCAATGAAATTCTTGGCTTTGTCCACATCACTATATCCATCTACTGTAATATCTATAAGAAAGATGAAATCCGAAGGATACTTTGGAAAATAACCCAAACAAAATTCAAATGGAGATACTTGCTTAGATGAGTTATTGGCACGATTTTAGGCATGTTGGATGTAATGCAAATGCTCATCCTAAAGTTTAGGATGCTTACCACAATATCCACGAAGGAGATGCACTACTATTCTATTTACCACTTATGTTTGGCCATTGGTTTGTGGATGAAATGTTGTGCTCTTCTTTAACTTAGTGTCAATGAGTTCTAATAAACTTGTCCAAAAATTCTCGAGAAATCAATAATTTTGATAAAAAATAATAGAAGTGGGAAACCCACAGTGAACCCATACATTTTGGAAGAACATCTTTGTGGTTTGTTTAGTTGTAACTTGTTTCTCACATGGCATCAACACACACATTTTTTGAAATGATCCACAATAGCATATAGATAATCATGACCTTTCCTAGACATTAGTAGTCCCCTTATAAAATCAAGAGAAATACCTTCCAAAGGACGAGAAAGAATAGGAAGTAGAGTGTACAAACCCAATTTCCTATCGCTAGGCTTGCTAGTAGCACACATGGAACATCCCTTTACATATCTTGAAATAGTTTCATTCATGCGAGGAAAATAACAATACCTCTAAATTTGTGTAATTGTTTTTCCTACACCAAAGAGAAGTGTGGGATTCCCTTATGACATTGACTCTTTCATCCTATGGAAGACATAACTTTCCAAGATGATACAACAAATTGTTATGAACATGATAATCCAACTCTTCAACATGATTACCTTGAATCAAAGTTGCATAAACACCTTTAAAATCGCCATCCTAAGCATACTTCTCAATATAACTTTCATGCATGGTTGAATTATGCTTAAGAATGACAGATGAATTAACAATAGGCCTTGATAACATATAAGTAACTTTGTTTTATATATCTTTCTTGTACCTTATTACCAAATGAAATTGTTGTAGGAATCCCATCCACTTGAAATGTCTAGCTTGTTGTAGCTTTGTTTGCGATTGTAAATATTACAAAGGTTGATGGTCAGTATGAATAATTGTTTCTTTACCCATCAAATAGTGCTTAAATAAGTTGGATAGTTAATTATTGCATTAGTAAAGGTTTCATAATGATAACAAATAGGCTTACCATGCCACATCAAAACTGCTCTCATAACATAATCACTTGCATCGGTTTGAATATTAAATGGTTGCTTAAGATCTAGAAGAACATAACTAGTGTTGTTATGATTTTCTCTTTCAATGTGTCGAAGGATTTTTGTTACTTGCCTCCCCACTAAAAGACATGTTTCACACTTGTCAAAGCATGTAATGGTGTTTCAATGAGTGAGAAGTTAGCTATAAATTTTCTCCAATATTGGGTTGCTCCCAAAAATCTCCTAACTTCTGTTACATTGTTGGGTTTAGGAAAATTAACAATTAATTTAACATTTGATGGATCACTCTTCAATTCACCTCCTCCTACACTATGACCCAAATAAACCAAAGAGGTTTTCCCAAATTCACACTTAGACATCTTCAAATACAACTTCTCTTTTTTCAATATATCTAAAACTTGTTTCATATGCTTGACATGCTCTTCACAATTATTACTAAAAATCCGAATATCATCTAAGTAGACTAAGACAAAATCATTAAGGAATGGTCTCAATACATCATTCATAACTCTGATGAATGTTGAAAGTGCATTGCAAATCCCAAATGACATAACTAACCATTCAAACAAACCATGTTTTGCCTTGAAAGCAGTTTTCCAAATACCATCTTCAACAAACCTTATTTGATTATAACTTCTTCTCAAATCTAACTTCGTGAAGTAAACAACATCCTTTAAATGATCTAGCAATTCATCAATGCGATGAAGAGGATAGTGATTTTTTACTGTGATTTTGTTCGAAGCTCTAAAATCCACACACATGCACCATGTACCATCCTTCTTTGGAACCAAGACAATAGGAGACCCACAAAGAGATGTGATAGGCTTGATGACCCTTTTTTCAACCAGCTCTTGAATTTGGTTTTTGATATCTATATTCTCAAAAACTGACATTTTGTACATGCCAATATTTGGAAATGGTGCATCCTATTGCAAATGAATCTCATGCCAGATTCCTCTTTTAGGGGGAAACCCTTCATATTCCTTAAAAATACTATCATAATTTTTAACAAATTCAACCAAATAATGCTTGAGTTTAGAATCACATCGTGTGAAAGCTTTAGATTCAACAGTATCTTTAGCTTTAATCATCAACAACACAAAATTCTTACTAGCATTTACAAGCTTTTTCATCTGACTAGCACTTGCAAGAGATTAGTTCATATTCTTGCAAAGTGCTCTAACAATATACTCAACTCCATATTTAGAAAGGTGATATTTATTCTCATGGCAATAGAATATATCTTTTCAATCATACAAGTATGGACTTCCTAAAACAATCCCACATATATCAAGTGGTACAACATCAAGCTCTACCTCATCTATAAAGTTTGCAGTGATGGTGAATTTGAGTTTACACTTTCTTGTCACTTGTAATTTGGCATCATCACATACCCAACCCAAAGGGTAAGCCTTTAGTATGAGTTGTGATTTCTAGATTTAGTTTCTTGACAATAGCTTCAGAGGTAAGATTGACTTGGGATCCACTATCAAACAATGTATCAACTTTTGTATGTTTTGTAATGACCCTTATATGAAAAAGTTCACTTCTTTCTTTATCATCTTGAGACTCAATAGGCTTACTAGAAGAACTAGTACTTGCATTAGAAGCTTTACCTTTCATTCCCATGGCTTTGATTTTGGTTTCATCACCTAAATCAGATCCTAGATTTTGTTCAGTTGTTGCAGCAGCCTTTTGTTTTCCCTTGTTATTGAACTTCTTTGGTCTCATTTCTGGATGTAATTTCCAATAATCGTCTTCATCATGGCCTTCTTTTGAGAAATGTTTAAAGGTAAGTTTCCATCCCTCTTTATTGATTATAGAATTATTTTTTCCTTTTCCTTTAAACTTCCCTTTTTCTTTGTCTCCATATTTCGATGGTTTCTTGCTAGTCCCTTGAGGAACATTCTTACCTCTTGAGTCTAAATGAGTTACCTAGACACATACTTAATCTAGATTGGTGGGATTAAACGTAAGTATAGTATGTCTCAAATAACTATGTAATCCACCTTTGTATTTAAGGAGAGTGCCTTGTGAAGACAAATCAACACCTAAGACTAAAGTTATTCTTCTAAATTCTTATGTAACTTTGAAGACTTTGACCTTTAGTTTATCTAAAAAATTTCCAATCCATAATTTCTTTTCATATAAGCTAATGGATAAAATTTACTTCTTAATGCAGCAATAAAATCATTCCAACAAGAGATAATTTTACCACTTTTCTTCAAATCTTCTTGAGCTCTGGCCTCCCACCAAATGAGGGTTTCACTTTCCAAACAAAGAGAAGCAAGTTGGATCTTTGTAACATCATCATCAATCTTTTGAATGTTTCAATAGAGTTCAATTTGACGAACCCAATTATCCAACTTTTCATCATTTACTTCCTCATTGTATATAGACAATTCAAAATTGACATCAAGCTTAAGCAAAGAAAACTTAACATGTCCTTTTGGGGATCCAAGAGGAGTATTTCTAGGTGTTGAAGGAGGTGAAGAAGGATGTGAGGATGGAGATGGAGGTGGAGGCTTGCTCCCATCACCACCATTACCTTTTTGTTGATTAGAACTCTCTCCTTGCAACCTTGTTGTCCTTTCATTGTACATTATTTTCACCATATTAGACATATCATAGAAATCCTTTCTGAAATTTCTCTCATCCTGATACATCATCTCTTGTCCTTCTTCATGTGCCATGACTAATGGATTTTTTGGAGTTGTGAACTCCTTGAACTAATTTGAGGGTTTGGTTCTTGTTGAAGGCTCTACAACAAGGGGGATACCCGCCCAGTCCGGACCTTGGTTGGTAGCTCCTTATCCGTTTGGTATAGAGGGTCCGACTGGGGATATGGGACCAGCTTTCCAGTTCAGTGTGTGTGTGTGAGAAAGATGGGTATTTCTGTTCAAATTGGAATACTTCTATCCTAATTCTAATCTAGTGTTGTGCTATTGTATTCTAATAAATAGAAAAACATTTAAATTTATGATAACTCGAGGTGTGATCTTTCTTCTATGCGATCTAAAAAGATTTCAAACAATAACTGGTAATAAAGATCATTCAGCTATTATAAGGGAAGAATTCAATAAAGATGAACTACTTTGTATAAAAAAGTTAGATGAAACAGTTGTGAAAACCTATCGCATATATGAGCTATTCATATACTAAGCATAAATAAATAGTTATCATCGTACAAAAGTGCCAAATGATAACTCAGACATCCACGCTGTAATATATAAATAACTAAAAATTGAGCATCACTTTAACGCATAAGAAAAAATGGTTAAGAGATAAAAGTACCGTTTATAACTAGTCCTACTCATGAGCTTCAAGCGACAACTGATTTATCTCTCCTTGATTTAATATCCACTAAGAGTACAAAAGTGCAACATCAGTAGCAGATATCAAATGCAAATACCAATAAACCCTGTTCCATTCATTCATCAAAACCTCCTCAGAGGGTGCAAAAGTGCATGTTCTGAGGACACGTTTTTGATAAATTTCTGGACCCTTCTCTAAATGCATGATAAGGGTTTAAATACTACTAACTAAATAACTTATTTACAGAAATTCAGGATTCGGTTTAAATGATCATCATTTTTCTAAGCAAAACTATTTCTAAAATTAAATCTAATATCTAACTATTTCTAAATTTGCTCCTTAATGTCGCAAGTATTCAATATTTGCCTGGGTAGAGTCGGCTGACTGTCTTCCACCTTTGGTTGAGTTAAGAAAACAGAATTGGCAAGAGTTGGCACTATCTTCAGCAAAATCGATGATATACTTGAGACTCATCCGATGACTATGTGGCTTTACCATGTATGCCTGGTAATAATCCCATTTCAGCTTGGTCAACCCTTGGATTGCTTCTGCTTTTTCTTTAGCTTTCTGTTTCCAGTTTGTTTCTATCATTGCTTTCTTGCAATTTTCAGGGCTTGCAGGTGACTGAGTAGTTAGAAGTCTTCCTTTTCGAGCAAGTTTTCTTAGCGATCAGAAACTGCCTCGGAAGCTGCCTCCGTTCCTTGATCCGGGCTTCCCTGATGCGTTTTTTGCCTTTTGCGCCTTTTTCTCTTATCGGGTATAAAGCTCAAAAATTGTAAAAATAATGATTCTATGAGCTCTTGACCCTGAGCATTAAACTGTCTGTTTCTAGTATCAGCATCGTTCAGTACCCATTCAACCATGGCTGCATATGAGAGATCTGTGATGGATGCCTCAGAAAAGTTCTGCAACTCTTTTTCTTCCTTAAGTAGATTAGGTGTGCCTTCCCAAATAGACATTGGAGTACTGCCTTTCCTCCTCATAGTTTCCTGCACGTTGCCTTGTATAATGCTTTGTCCTTTGTTCCTGCAGTTTACAAATGAGGTGGAAGTAATGATAAAAATAATGACAAGAAAACTTTAAATGCCGAAGATATGAAAAAACACGTCACCTTACGTGAACTAATAATGAGCCAAAACGAACTGTGATGGAGAGGTCTTGCAATTTTGTTTTGCGATATCGCAGATCGCTGCATCGCATTACCGTAATCTCATCGTGATGTTCTATCATAAGGTTGCTTGGTTGCAATATTGCAAGATCGCTTGGTCGCAATATCGCAATATCGCAAGATCGCAGATCGCTTAATTGTTATAATCATTATGTGTAATTTATGCAATTTTTTGCGATGTGCGATATGCGATATCGCATATCGGCGATTTTAAGGTTTTTCAATGTGAGTTTTTATTAATGCATGCGATGCAATGGAGTTTCGTGTCGCAATCTCGCGTTTTTTATCATTTTGGCTCATTAGAAGGTACCCTATCATTCTTTGTGCGATGTGATATCTCTTAAGGAGTGGATTTACTTTCTTCATCATGAAACTTAAGCTTTTTAGATTCTTCAAAGGTATTTTCCTAAGTCCATGATGTTGTAAGTTTCATATAAAAGGAAATATAAACACTAATTGATTTTTTTTAATTTTTTAACTAAGGGTCCCCACTTATTTAGTATTAGCAATAACACTTCATAAGGAGGAGGGTTGTTGGTGGCCACAACAATTGGTGATTCACTTGGAAGAACCAGTTATCTCTGTGTTTCTATTGAATTTTCTAAACTTCCAAAACAGAATTTTTTTTAGAAAATTAAACTTTAATATGGAAAGATAAAGTACATTATGCTCTAACCTATCAATGACATTTTGTTTCAGCTATTTTCAACTTTGATTATTTGCTCCCTCAAGTTAGTCCTTTTATTTACATCAATCATTACTTGGTCTGTAAAGATAAAACAATGTCTTCTCTGTAAATCAGTTTTAAATATGCTCATTTATCGTAGGTAGAGCCTCTGCTGCCAGTAGGCGTTTATAGCCTCGACAAGGTTACCTGTTACCCAGAAATGATCCTGTATCCTACTTAAAGAAACCTACAACTCTCAAAGAAGAATCCACATCCACACTTATTGTTTTGATTTTCTTTTTAGTCTTAAATAAAAATGTCTTGGTTTGATAGCCAATTTATGACGCAGTCATTCACTCGATTTATAACTTTGCTGAAAAAGATGGCTCGTGATGAGACCCCTTGCCTCTTGATTGTAACAATCTTGAGTCATTGCCCTGTTGTGGTATGCAGTATTTGGCAAAGTCAGTAAGTTATAATATCTATGATTATGATAAGCCGGCTCGTGATGAGACCTCTCATTCTTCAAGATGAAGTGTATCCTTGGATTGTTCCTCTGAAAGTTGTGATTTCCTTAGCACGGAGGAAGTCATTGTTTCCTTTAGATAGCTCTGGATGACAATGGTACAGTTTTTGGAAGTAGCTGTTCTACAAAGAATCTTTATTTTGTTATTGATACCTTTCATTCACTGATATAAAACAATTTCTTTGCTAAAGGTTGTTTTCATCAAACTTTATGAAGTTGAAACTAGTGTCATATCTAGGTTAGAGTCTTTAACTGTATCTTTCAATAATAAAGATCAATTTTCCAAAAGATTTGCTATTTATACAAGCGAAAAATCAAAATTTGAAAGAGAGTTGGTGTCTTTTTCGTAAATGCCTAATGTAACCATTCACAACTGGTTTTATTATGAAAAAGAAAAACTATTACTCTACAAAAATAGAAGAATAATCTTCTATGGAAAATATTTTTTAAGAATTTGTCCATTGACAGGCAAAGAGTCTCTTTTACCTGCTAAATCCTCTAACACAAACGTTGATGGAACAATGACTTCTACAATTTGAAAAGGACCAAGCCACATTCTCTGAAATTTTGTATGTTTCCCCTTTTCTTCATGTGCCTTGTCCCATTTTAAAACTAAGTCTCCCATCTGAAAATCTTTTCTGGTCATTATGT
>APFE030258933.1:171127-196730 GCA_000404065.3 Pinus taeda
TGTCTGATTTTATTGTTCATGCTCATTATTTATGGTATTGGTATGCAAAAATAATTCAAAGTATAAATAAGAAAGATTTGGTAAAAGAATTAGATAATACTGATTCACCCCCCCTCTCAGTATTATTGTCAACAAGAGGAGGTTCCCTAATCATGATCCCATAAAGGAGATGAGAGGGATTTCATTGTCACAATATTTTTTGGTATATCTTCATTCACTAAACTGCAACACTAATCTACTCTTTAAGCTAATGAAAGCATGGATAAGCGATAACTTAATAAACTTTCTAATCTAAACAAAAACGGAAATAAACTTTAGTAGTAAATCAACATTCTAAGCTAAGAATATAGATACAAAGGAGATGAACTTTTGCTACTAGGGTTCGTCCCTAACCCAAGAGCTTCAACCCTTTAAGTCAACTCAGTGCTGGATCAAAACATAATTTCTCATTATCATAAAAATATCAAATACATCATAACGATAAAAGTCAAATGTGTTTTAGCTTAATGGCCTCTTGGCTAAAATAAAACTTTCAATCCTAATGAGCCCCTTAGCTTGCTTATTTATACAAAAATGGAGCTACCAATGCCCCCCCTAGAAAATAGGGATACTTGGCTCCCTAACTCGAGAATAACTCTTCCTATATTGGCATTGGCTTGGCTGCCAATGAACTTGGCTTGCGTGGCTACTAGTGACACTGAGTTGATGAGATAGAGTGGGAGAACCTTTGAATGATCTGAGGAGTTAAGGAGGGAGACGACTTCCTATAATCTCTCTTGCTTGTCTACTCCAACTCCCTGCACTCAAGTCAACTCACAACTGCTCCAATTTCCTGCATTTAACACACATTAGGCCATAGGACATAGTAACTCAATTTTATTCATCTCACTAAGCTGCTTCCTTTTTAGTGGGTTCAAGAGACAACCTTCCCTAATCTAGGGATATCTCCGCCTCTTCAAGTGCAGTGGTCTTCTCAAGGCTGGTCTCTTTCTATTACTCCTCCTCTTCTTCTCTCTTCTATTCTTCCTTTTCTTCTTCTTCTTTTTTTTCTATCTCTGCCTCTTCTTCTTCTTTTTCTCCTTATTCTTCTCCTTCTTCTTCACTTGAAGCTAGGTTCTCATCAAGTGCAAGGGTTTGGGTTTCGAAGAATGATTCTCTGTCCATATCTATAAATTTGGACCAGAGGACATGGACTCTTGATCCACTCAAAGCATCCTCTACTATCAGCTTGATGAGACCATGGTGTGCTAACTATTGTTGCTTTCCCTCTTTCAGCTTCTGGCTCATATCTATGATTGATTTTAGGAGAAAATGGGGCACACTTAATCTTTGGGCTATGGGAAACCTAGCTCGAAATCTCAATTATGGAGCAACCTTAATTGGTAGCCATAAAATACACTAAGTCTCCCTTCACAAGAAATGTATTTAAGGATGTGGTAGGCTACCTCATCCTAGGGATAGGGAAGACTCTCCCTTCTGACCCCATTTTTTTCTTGAATTGGTCTCTCATTGTTGGTGAAGAAATTTTTCTTAGCAAAGGTGTTGCTTCCCTTGTCTTACCTTCTCCAATTGAGCCCTAGAGGAAGTCTTGTTACTCTGTAGATCACCTCAAGATTTATGGTAATGGACATTCCTCTTACCATAGTGGTAGCACTTGTTCTTTCTTGAGGATTTAGTGCCACGGTAAACTCATAAGTTATATCATCATCATATCCCTTGAGCAACTCAAAGAATCCTAACTAATGATGCCTCCTAAAGATGTCTACCATAGGGGGATGAAGGTGAATTCTTGATGTATCTGTGGGCTCTCTCCTATTGAATCCCCCTCCCGTTTGTTTTCTCTAGTTTCAGCTAATTGTAGGAGGTTTTGTTGGATAGCTTCAATATGAATTTTAGGCTAGTTGAGAGCTAAATGTTTTAGTAGATGACTGCAATTACTACATCTCCTTATAGCCACAAAAAAATATTTTATATCCCCAAACTCTTTTTAATTCCCAAGATGACTATAATTACTAAGATGGTGTAGAGTTTATCAGTTATGTAAACCATGAACAAAGGAGAGATAGGCCACTTACTTTTAATTGTAATGCATGGGATTATGAAAATTAAGGACCAAGTTGACCCTAGCACACTCTTGCATAATTCCTATGGAATTTTAGCATTTCTTGTAGCTTCCTATAGGCCTCTATGATCCCTGTAGTTGTTTCCTGTAGGATGGATAGAGAAGGGTTTGAATTTTTCGATGGCTTTCCAAGCTGGTCCCTATCTCCTTGATTTCGAAATGAATGAAAAAATGCATGAATTTTTGGGGTTTTATGCTATTTATGGTCAGGACTTGGAGCGTTGTGTTGGCTAGTAGTGGTATGAGATTTCCTAATTTGAACAATTGGCCCGTTGTTGATCATCAATCACTTACTCCTCATAATCATCACCCACTCTCTCTTAATTGATCCCAACCACCTTTCTAACTAATTCCCACTGATGTGACATCCTTGTGTGGCATGCTGACTAAAATATCACTTTTCGATCATGAGCTAAGGGTGGCCAAGTTAACTGACCACCTCTAGCTTATAAAAAAATCCTTTCTTTGAAATTTACACATTTTTCATCATAACGTACCTAGGGAAGAGGCTAGTAAGTTACCATACCTAAGCCTACCTTTTGCTGATTGGTGCATGTTCAAGTAGTTAACTTTTGTTTTGCTACTTAAGGAAATGCTTCCTTGCTTTCTTTCTATGTTTTTCTTTTGGCTCTTGTATAGCTGACTGCTTGTCTTGTTCATGTGTACATGTGCTTGATATCCTTTTGTTGTTTTTGTTGTTGTGAAGTCTTTGTAGGAAGAACAAGGTGCCCATGGATGATGGTACTCTTCCTTACTCTGGTTGGGCAAACAAACTAATTTTCAAGTTGTTTGTAGTAGTGGCACAAGCTTCTATAAGAGATCATGTAGCTGCTATAGGAAATCCTATAGTAGCCCCTTTTTCTTCCTTTTCAAGGTTTTTTCTTCAGAGTGATGGGGGAAAGTGGTGTAGGGGTTGGAGGATTATGGCAGAGATTTGATGGAGTGGTGAAGGGATGTGGCAATGGAGGACATGTCTCGATTTTTTTTATTTTTTATTTACATTTTATTTTGTTTTTTTTTAAAGAGATAGAGCTAGGTGTTAGAGCCTAGATTTACCTCAGGTTGAGAAAGGTAGGATCGAGGGCCAACATCAAACCACACTCAACCTGGTAGCTAGCCCTACCAGGTCAGGAGAGGGCTCTCTAAGGGTCAATCTCAGCGAATTATGATCACTAAGTGCTTGAGATGACTGATATAGCTATTGATATTAGGCTAGGTATAAGTGTAAAGAGTTTGATTGAACAAAATGATTTTTTTGTGGGCTCTGATGAAAGGCAAATCTTGGGTACAGGGAATGAGGCTCAGTCTTGCAGGGATCTCAATGGGGCAAGGTAGGCATCTATATTTGGCACTCTAAATCAAGTGAGATGGAGGGATTAGACAGAGGAGGAGTTGAAGAGGGCGAGAGAAGCCATGGATCCTCTCCAAACAGCTGAAAACATCAAGAAACTAAAGCAAACCTCAAGTAGAGCACTGCAATTTCAATGTATTGTACTTACACTCTTGTTTGATTTAGCTGAGAAGAAGTAAGAGAGAAAATGAAATACATAACACATGAATGAATTCACAAATACATAAGAAAGCACTGTACCAAAACAAATGCCATAGGGATACCAAAGAGTACTGCAAACCCTGGTCTCAATTCCTTAGCCAAAATGCTGATATGAGTGTAAAATGAAGCTCCTTACTTTCTCAAGAGTCCAACCATGCTAATGACTGAGAAAACACATAATATAGACAAAGCATAGCTCTTCCTAGCCTCTAGGGGTCGATCTCACATGTTTAGGAGCTGATCCAACTAATTATAAACTAAGAACTAGAAATCAGGTAGTGGAACAGCATGCCTCTAGAAACAAGGGAACTAATTCATTCAGTTTACATCATGATCCATCAATATACATGAAATTACATCACAAATTGGCCAAAACTGGGTGAAAAACAGAGAAATACTTGGTCAAACTGGCAGAATTTCCTCTATGTGCCGCGCCTGATTCTCTATGCATAGTGCTTGTTTGGACCCACTTTTGGAGGCCTTCTCAATGTCCAAATTCACTCCAAGTGTGCTTTTTGGAAAGGTTTACCTATCTACTTTCCAACCCTAGTGGAATGTTTTAATTGGGCCTCTATTTTCCCCTCCAAAATTCAGTTCTCCCAACACTGCTTCCTGTGTGTCAAAATAGGGGCAGTAAGGTCATTGTTTGAGTGTTTTTGACCTTTTTGAGGGCTCAAAAGATGTCCAAATTTCTTGGCCATTGGTAGGAAAACATATTTTTTCATACCAAATCCAAAAATGCTGAGTTTTTGTTATTTAGAGGCTCCTAGAAAAAGCGAGCGCCACGTGGCACGACGCATAGGGCAGAAATTCCTGTTTTTTGTGCCAACATTTTCCAAAATGCAAACAGTGCCCCAAATTTTTTGAAATTTGGGTTGAGTCTTCTCCATCAAGCATTTTTCTGGGACAAGGAAGCCTCAACCAATATCTGAAGTTGATCATGCTCTTTTTGCCTCTTTGATGCCTTCTTCAATTTTGCCTTTAAACTCTTAATTCTTGCCTTGCAAACTTTGTTCCTCACCATATAATGATATGCCATGTGTCTCAACAATGCCTTCTCCTTGTTGGCCTTTTCCAACAACCTCTCTAAGTGGATATTGGCTCTTTCAAGCCATGACTCCCGATCAGCGTTGATCTCTTGCTCAAGTGAAGTGAATTCCACCCTCCTCCTTTGGGCAGCTTGGCGATTCTCCCGAATGCTTTGCAACTCCATGATCGCTTGTTGATCTTCAAGCTGCTTATTCCTTTGCTCCAAGTATTCTATAATCCACTTATCCCTCTCCAAGTTGAGGGACAAGGCATTGATGTCTGCCTGCTGCTCTTGGATGGTTTCTTTGAGGTTTTCACTTTGCGGGCCCACATCTGTATCATCACCCTCAATGAGAATGAAATCAGTATCTCACTCACCTGAAGGCCCCTCATCTTGCAATGGCCTCTTGCCTTTGTCCTAAACCTGTGGTGCTAATGACGGAAGTGAGACCCCCTCCACCCCAGGTGGAGATAATACTCTCTTTACTGTTGCGAATAACCGTCTAGTGCCCTTCTGATAAGTGATAAACACTGGCATACTAGCGGTTTGTGTCTCATGACCCTCTGATAAGAAGGTCCACTTGTCTCATGCAAAGCCTCTGAAGGTCCTTGAGGAGCTCTGAAAAACTCAGGAGAAATGAAGTCCTCCCAAGTGATGCCCTACAAGCCAAGCTGATGGATAACCACAATTTTAATGAGAGCAAACTGATATATACTGTTGAACTGCTGCTGAGGAGTTTTGTGTTGTACTAGGGAGGTCATCTTCTTGATATTTTAGCACATGAAGTATGGGAGGTTCATCATCCTCACCCTGGTAAAATGCATCAGCAGCCTGATATGATAGGCATATAAACGGGAGAACTGGCCCTCACAGCTGAAATACTTCATGATCAGTTTCATTAAAGGAGCATATGAATCTTTGAGGTACCCAAAAGGAAAAACTCTCCTGAGTTGTCTCAAACAACTAGGCTTGATATATGGTTCATAATGTTGTCGGTCAATTTGCTGTCTCTTGTTCCATTGCTCTCCAATGTTAGAAATATCGGTTGCTAGTGAAATAGATTCTGGTGTTAATGTGAAAGTGGCACCAGCTAGAGTGGCCTGACCATCATGTAAATGCAGCACAAACAAACGAGCCAACTCATGATGAAACTGAGTACTAGCAACCTTCTCACAAATTTCATAGCAAGACTGGTGTTGGAAACAACTGATGGCAAGAGGGCAGGCCTGTAACTGAGCAAGAGTGGTTGGTTACTCTCGAATATGTTTGCCACCTCTATGAGGCCTCCTGGGTGCATGTACCTCTGTAGGTGAGTCACTATTTGTCTCCTCTTCATAATCATATGAGGGATCAAATGCCATCTCTGCTAGTGGATGAACTGTCTTGGAGCTGCCTTGATGAGAAGTAGGTGATTGTGATATTTTTTGACTTTTGCTACCAAGGGAAAAGTGAGATAAGGGATTGTGGAGGGAGGAAATAGTGAGGAATTTAGGGACTGTTTGGGACAGGGTTTAGTGAAGGGAACAGGGAATCAGAAAGTAATTTAGGAGCTTTTGGTATAGGGCTAGGGTTTGGGAATTTGTATTTGGGATTTTGGGAAATGGGAATTGGGGTATGGGATTAGTGAACTTAGGGGTATGTGAATTTAGGGAATAGGAAAATGAGGAAAAATGGAGTGGGGGAGTAGAAAGGTGGACTTGGTGGCCAAAACGAGAGTTCAAACCCTAGGCATCAGTTTCCTTTGAGAGATTTCAAGAGATAGGGTTTGATTTCTTTTTAAACAATCACCCAAGGCAACCACCATACATTGCACAAAAAATTGTTTCACTAGCAGTGATGAAGGCTCAACCTACTTGTACAAGTGAAGATCCACGTGTTTTGAGTGATTTGGAGCAAGTTGTTGAAGGTTTTGGGCTTGCTGGATGTATGCGCTGCACGTCAAACCCAACGCGGTGTGCCAGTTATGTGCGTTGCGCCTATGTAAATTACCACTGGAAATCGCAGCCCAATGCGCCGTGCCTGCTGTGTGCGTCGTGCTTGCTGTGTGTGCCGCGCCAGTTACCCAATGCGCCATGCGTCTGTTTTTTGGAAAATTTCACCCACTTTCTCTTGCTCACTCTACACACAGCTTTGCTTTGCTTCCAAGAGTGCAAATGAGCTTTTGAATTGAAGGAATGACTTATATACAAGGAGTCTTTAATTTTTTGGTTGGCAAAACCCACTTTTACAATGTTTTGAAAATGACTTTATTTTGAACTCTATTTTGAACTTTTTCACCTTATTAGAGCTTGTGATGAATTGAATGACTTATGCTTTGTTTTTTTTACAGGGGGTTGGAGCTACTAGGGCTAGGAGAGTGAACAGGGTTACAGATGAAATGATTTACACATGAAGAAAATAAAATTACATGATTTTGTACAATAAATGTATTGATGCTGGAACCTCCTCATGTGCCTGTTGGCGATTATTAGACATTTTGAAGCCCTTTTTGATGAAACCCTAATGAAACCCTAGACCTAATGACAATGAAACCCTAAAAAGACTTTTGCAATCTTAAAGACAAAAAAGTGACTATATACCATTTTTGATGAATAAACATAAGCCAGTAGGTAAATGACACGAGGGAAACCTATAGGAGAATCCACTACCATCAGATGATCCCTACACCTAATGGAATACAGCTAACTGGGCGGGACACCTAATATGAAATGCAACAAGAGGATTTGATCTCTGACGAAGGGATGAAGATACCGACACTAACACTAGGTATGGGTATGGTGATTTGAATCAAGGATGCATAGGTGATAGGTGAGTGGTTTGATGAGTTTTAGGGTTCCTAATCAACCTAGAATATGAATGCAAGATGATTTTCTTATCGGGTCCCGTCTCCTATAGGATTTCGTAAGATCCTGTAGTGCTACAAGATCTTCCTGTAGTAGCTATAGGACATCCTATAGCAACTACAGGACATCCTGTAGCACACAAGAAAATGCTAAAAGAACTGATTTTTGAGGCCCGAAAATGGATGAGTTGTAGCGACATGGTTGGAATGGATGAGATGGAGTGGATGGATATAGAAATGGAATGAAACTGAGCATGTTGTCCCTATAGCTCTGTAATTTCCATTGTCTTCAAAAACCTGCAAAATGACATAATTTATTAATGGAAATGTTGGATTTCGATGTCATGGTATTTATTTATTTCTCTTTTTCTTCTGTTTTTTTAGGGACACGCAGGCTAACTCAGTAGACTTTTTCAACCTGCCTGCCTGCCATGGGCGCCTCAAGGGATGTTTTCATCCAGGAATCTTTTATTTTTCTCTTTTCTCTTTTTTCACTCCTGGGCTACCTCAAGGAGGTTTCCAACCCAGGAGTTGGCCTCAGATGCCTCATGGAGGTTTTCATCGAGGCCTCTTATTGTATTTTGCTTCTTTTTTTTTCACAAATAAAATATTTTTCAAAAAAATTGTGACTTGGAAGCTAAGACACCTCCAATCACATTTACCTCCTTGCTAATGGTGTTGATGAAATCTTCCCTGGACAAAGGTCTTTTCTAAGCCTTCAACCTATATCTATTGACAAGCAAGGGAATACCTTCCTCATCAATGGTCCTAATTTGAACAACTCCATTATTATGGCACTTCTCTATCAGGTATGGGCCTAACCACCTTTTCATTAATTTTCCTTTCAAGTCCTTGAACTTAGATTCATATAGTAGAGCCCAATACCCTTCTTGAAAAACCTTGTCCTTGATATTCTTTTCGTGCCAAACCTTCCTCTATACTTGGATAACTTTAGTGTGTAGGAGGTCCTACATTCTGAATTCATCCAGACCATTCAGTTGGAGCAGTGTCTCTTGTTGTGCCTTTATAACATCTAAATCCAAATGTGCTTCCATTCTCAAGGTGTTGTACTCAAACTATGGAAAGCAGAGCCTTCTTTCCATAGACCAAGTCATAAGGAGTGAAACTAGTAATTGTCTTCCAAGTTGTATTATAGGCCTAAGTTGCCTCCACTAGTCTGTCTGACCAATCCTTTCTACTCTGGTTCACAACCTTGGTGAGGATGCCTTCTAATTCCTTGTTGGTGACCTATACTTTTCCATTGGTCTAAGTATGATCGAAAGTAGACGTTATGTACTTTATCCCTTGATGTCTTAAAAAAAATCGATCAGATGTGATGTGAACTGAGCTCCTTAATCAGTGACTACCTCTCTAAGGTACCCAAATTTGTAAAAAACATTTTCCCTCAAGAACTCAGCCACTTTCTCCTTTGTTTCTACCTTGACAACCTTGGTCTCAACCCACTTTGTCAAATAATTAGTGCATACTATTATGTACTTTTTCTTCCCTGATGGTGGATCAATTGGCCCAATAAAATCCATGCCCCACTCATCAATTGGCTCTAAACCACCTAAGGTTGCAAGGGAATTTCATCCTTGGGAGTAGGTTTCCCCATCCTTTGGCACTGATCACATCGACTGGTGTATCTTTTTACATCTTGGTGGAGAGTGGGCCAATAGTAGCCCGCTTGCAGTACCTTGAATGTTGTCCTCTTTACAGCAAAGTGACTTCCACAAGGCCCATCATGATAGGCTAAGAGGATGTCAAAGACTTCTTCTTCCCTAACACATCTCCTCAAGATTTTATTTGGTCCCAATTTAAAAAGCTCTCCCCCAATCCAAGTGAATGGGGCACTCTTCCTTACAATCTTTCTCTTCTCCCTCGATGATAGATTTGGAGGGAACTTTCTAGCAACATGGTAGTTGGTTATGTCAGCAGACCATGCAGAGAGGACTGAATTAGCAAATAGGTGTTCATTTGGAGGTTGGTCATCAACCATCCCCTCTTCACCTGTAGGCAAAGCAAGCCTAGACAAAAAATATGCAACTACATTTTCTTTACCTGGCTTATCAATGATGGTTAAATCAAATTGTCGCAATAAAAGAAACCATCTAATAATTCCAGCATTCACATCAGGCTTGTTCAATAAGCACTTGAGAGCAACATGGTTAGTATGCATAAAGGTTTGTAACTAGTGATGTAGTGTCCGAATTTATTGAAAGAATGGAGAACAACTAGGAGTTCCTTCTCAGTCAAGGTGTAATTCAATTCAACCTTAGACAGATTTTTGCTAATGAAGTAAATGGCATAAGGTGACTTGTCATCTATCTGTCCTATAGTTTCTCCTACAACTTTGTGGTGAGCACCAGCATTGCAGCAATAATGTTGCAATTCCTGGGCTTCCTACTTTACTCTTATCAACCTGGTAGTTCATAACAAACTTGGAAGCGACGGTGTTGTATGCACAAGTACTAGTTCTTACCGTAGGCTGTCACTTGGTCAGCTGGCGCAAGATCAATAGGAGCTCAAACAAACTTCTATGAATTCCAGAAGAAGCTTCATATTTGATGAAAGAAAGGAAAGCTTACTCTACAGAGGCTACTCTACTTGCAGAAAGAGTAAGAAGACTGAAATGTAAAGTAAACCTAGCAAACCCAAATTAACCAACTAATCCTATTTTTGCAAAAAGAGAGATGAAAAACCATGAAATGAATGATATTACTTAATACAGGAAGCAAAAAACATCTACTCAAGCTATTTCGAGAAGGAAATGAGAAAAAAAACATATTTTTGGATTTTTATGTATTTTTAGGTGAAATTGTCATGCATGTAATTGATTTGTTTGCAAATGTGGCATTGATTAGGTGGCAATGGAGGGTGACTTTGGAGTTTGCAAAGGTGTAGGAAGGTGTGGAGGGGTCCTAGGAGGTCCCAGGTGGCCTTTTGGAGGATTTCCCTACAATCGGACTTGAAAAAGACACCTACAGGAAAATCTACAGGAGGCTCTAAGGGATCTATAGGAGGTCTACAGGAGGTCTACAAGAGGATGCCAAAAGCTGTTTTAGAGGTTTTAAAGGTGGGAAAATGGGTGGAAAGGGTAGCTAATAGCTAGGAGGATGTGTTAAAGTGTCTAAGGTTCATCAAGGAGAATTAGGGAAGAGAAATATGGTTGGAATTGTTCAAGGAAAGAGAGGAAAGTTCATGAGAAAAGTGCAGAAAATTAAGGCAAATTTGTGAGGGACTTTGGATGACTTGTGGAACATGGATCAAAGAGAGATGGTGATGGATAATTGGCTGACTTATTGTGAGTAGAGATGTACTGCAAGATAACTGAAAATCAAACACTGAGACTAAGCAAGAAAAGGAACTAGCTACACTAAAAAACAGAAATGTTCATCAAGCTAGTCTAAATTCTGATCTAGGAAAGTAAATATTGAACAATGCTATATGGAAAGAAAAAATGGAAGGAAATTTATTGTAAATATAGAAATGAACATGGTGAAATAGATCTACAACAAAACATGAATCTTCTAACAAGCTGCAACACTAGAAATCCTATGGCAAAGACAAATCTGTGTTTTTTGTGGTAACAAGAGGGTATTGGCCTCAGTTCATGGTCCCAAAGGGGAGAAAGGAGGCAAAGGCTCTATTGATGGCCTTTCTATATATTCTTCTATCACTGTTCAACCTGCTATAGCAAACTAAAATGGAAACAACCTTTTAAATCACCAAAAGTAACTTATCCTTAACCAAGAAAGAAATCTATCTAAGAGCAATGAATTCATAAACTGAAACAAAAAATATAAATGCAAAACAAGAGGTTCTTGGCTACTTGGATTGGGCCCTAACCCAAGAGCTTTAGCCCTCTGAGGTAACTCAGTGCTAGCTTAGAAACAATCTCATCTTCATTATCAAAATAACAGTAAGATTACATGAAACTGTCTACAAAGGTAAGCTCGAAGTTGAGCATAGCAAAGCTGCAACAAAAGTGAGAAAATTTGACTAACATCCAACAACCTAATGAGGCCCTAGGCCTCTCTACTTATAAAACTGGAGCTCCCAACATCTCCCTTAAAATTAGGAAGGCTTGGCTCCCAAAACTTGAGATAGACAACAGTTATCCTCCACTTGCTTGGCTGCCTCTTTGCTGCATTGATGTGGCTGCTTGTTCTCTGAGCTTTCTAAAGAAGAATTCAAAGTAGGGAGTCATAAATCAGGGGGAAACCCTCCTATAAATCCTCTCCCTTGTCTTCTACGAATATTTGCTGCCAAATGTTCATTAAATCTTTGACTTTGTCTCTAAAATTGACCAAAAATCTACATTAAGCACACATTAGACTTCAAGGCATAATGACCAACCCAACTCACTCTATTAGCATAAATATAATAAAAAGCATGCAATAAACTATTGAGAATGGTGGATTAAGCTAAATTAAGAGGCAAAATGAGCCCATATAATGAACCATTTATGGGGCTCATCATCACCCCCCTACTGAATGTGTTGCTCATCCTCTGAGCAACTAGTCCACCTCCTCATCTTTGATGGCCCTGATGGCCTCCCTGACATCCCATGCTTCTAATGTGAGATCCTCTTCTTTATAATGGAATCCTACATTTCTATCCACTTCTTCCCACTGTTGTTGTTCTTCTTCCTCTTTCCTGCCCTCTAGCAGTCCTAATAGCTGTGGGGGACTTAGTTTGAGACCAATCCAATTGACCTTCAAACTCTGCATAGAGTGCTTGTACAATGGCACTCTCCTTAACACTTCTTTCATCCTTGTTGTGGAGTGATACTCCCTTATCTGCAAGTTGTGTGGCAGTGTATTCCACCTCCCCATACAAGCATGAATACGGTCATCTCCAAGTAATATTTCCATGTCCTCAAAATGTGCAATGGCCTGAGCCTGATCATTGATATACTTAGGGGAACTTTGAGGATTATTTTCAAGTAGTTGGTGTGTACTGATGAGAGCCATGGGGTCTGATGACTCCGCTTTGATCATTAGGGGTTCATTTTGCTCTTTTGCCATCAAATTTTTTATTTCTGTTGTCCTTTTCTCCTCATGATTCATCCATGAGGCCATGGCCATTAGCTATAGGTCCCTTAGCCTATCATTTGGATCCCATAGGTTCATATCGGTGAGGGCCATGTTATGCAAATAGAACTCCGCTATCTTTGCCTTGTCTTCTGCTGAACTTTGGTCACATAGGTCCATGAACTATCTGTAATCCTGAAAAGGCATTGTGCCTCTCTATGCCAAAGTCTTGATTTGAAACTATAGCCACTGGTCTTTGAGGTATACTCCATATGATTTTGCTGGTGTTCTACACTGTAGTGCCTCCATAGACCAGCTGGCCATGCATGCCAATTGTGTTTCCATTTCTTGCAGCTGTCTTTTTCGCATCTCAATTTCTATTTCCAAGTGAGTTCTTGTGATTGCCTCTCTATGTCTTACAACACTTAACTCCCTACCCATCTCTTTAAGTTGGTTCTCCATGTGGCCAATATCCTCTACCCCTTGGATTTGGTGATTTGCATCCATCTATGGCTCCTTATCCTTTCTTTCTCCAACTCAAAGAAAAGTGGGACTACAAATTTCTGTGGATTTCTCCCCTCAAGAAGATTGTAGTAAGAGCCCAAACTAGGCCAGGGGTCAGGTTCTTGAGTCTTGTTGTTTCCTCCTTCCCTTTTGGCTGTTCTTCCACCCTTTTCTCAAGTTTTTCGGTCTTCTGTAGCTTAGCTAGGGTCTCTTGTAGAATAGTCTATGCCTCTTGTAGAGCTATTTTTGAGTCTTGTATTTGCACTCTTTCCTTTTAGGTGGAAGATCTGGGACTTCCTCTTTCATATGCGATGGGGGTTTTAGAGGGATATTCTTCCCCTTTGACAGTGGGTGAATCTTCAATGATAATAGGCACTATTGAAGATGGTTGTGGTTTCCCTATTTTTACCCTTGTGCTTTTTCGAGCCCTGAAATACATTGATGTTCGTCTATTCCTCTTTTGTTTGGGTTTAACTGGGGTGCTGAGGGTAGAAAGAACAGTTGCTACCTCCCTTTCTAGGGTATTAGGAGACACTTCTGTCTTTTCTGCCCCTTTTTCCTCTCCTTTTGTCTTCTCTGTCTCTACTGGTTTTGTTTCCTCTTGCTCTGTTTTGGTTTCTTCCTCCTCTAGTTTAGTTTCCTCCTTCTCTATTTTGGTGTCTTCCTCCTCTATTTGTTCCTAAGTTTCCTCCCCTTCTTCCTCTTGTTTCTCTTCCCCCTCACTTTCAGAAGGACTGTGGTCATATGTGAGGGCCTTTATATCATCATCTCCTGTCATATTTCTGAAGATTTCCCATGCTATGGGGATTTTGAAGGTGTGGAGGGCTTCTTCCACTAATAGTTTAATTAACCCATGGTGAGCCAACTAATCTGGACCTCCTGCCTTCAACTTAATGCTGGAGTCTATGAGGGACTACAAGAGAAAATAGGGGATGTTGAGTTTTTGTGGTGTGGGAGAGTCCATGCCATATCTCAGCTCATGGAGAAGTCTAAAATGGTAGCCAGAAACTATGATATACCTCTCTTCATAGGAAATATACTTGATGATTTGGTAATTGACCTCATCCCAAGGGTAAGGTATGCTTGTTCTTCTAATGCCATTTTTTTCTTCTACGGGATGTTCATTTGGTTGGAAGAAGGTTTTCTTGGCAACTTGTCCCATTGGCTTTTCATATTTGCTTCAAGGTAATCCAAAGGGAAGGCTGGTAACCCTACTAGTAAATTCTAGGGTGATTTCCATGGTGAGACCTCTGAAAGTAACAGTGATATGGGTCTTTGAGTGAGGTACTAAAGAAAGGGAAAAATCATGAGCCACTTCTTCATTAAACCCTCGAAATTTTTCGAAAAATGGCATCCAATTTGCTCTAGTGAAAATGGCTACCACCTTGGGATGTTCATGGAGCCTAACTAAATTTGTGGGTTCCTTCCTCATGAATCCCCCTATCATTTTTCTTATACCCCTTTGGAACACCCCAGGTAGAGATGGAGACAAAAATTTTGAAGAAACAGGAAACAGAGAAAAACCGTGGTTTTTTAAGAAAACAGGCAGAAATGTTTTTATGGAATTCCTCTCCTTCTACAGGCTCAATTCCCCCTTAAAATTGTATCATTTGTTGCACATGTTAATAATCAAGGTGGGTCTATACAGAACCTACCTCTTCAAGCCAGAATTTGAGCAAAAACCCCGTGTTTCCTCCTTAAAAACTGCTTACTGCCCCTCCTGTAGAACTAGTTGTAGGTGCTCCTATAGAACCTGTTCCTACTCCTGTAGAACGCTGATAGTAGAAGGATGGCTAAAAACAATAGAGAAAAATGGTTTCAAGGTTATGGAGGTGGTATAGAGCTTGTTGCAGCTAAGTGGATGAGGATGAAATGAAAGAAAAGGTGGTGAAGGAGTTTCGAGGAGGAGTACTTATGTCTTCTTTGGGATATTTATGGTAATAGGGGGAGCTAGAAAAAAGGTACGTTGCCATATTTGGACCATTGGTCCCCACTACCTTGTCATCATGATTCCTCATGAATCCTTCCCACAATCACTTCCCTTCATTGCATCGGAGTTTGTATACCCTCCACTACCTGTCCTTTGGATTCTCTGTGAGTTGACTAGGCACACGTGTGGTGGCATCTCCGGATGAGCGTAGTCAACTGGAAGAGGATGGCCAGTTAACTGGCTACCTTTTCTCGTTTAACCCTAACCATATCATTCGCTTATGCATTTTTTTGAATTACACAGATGCAACAGAGGAGAGGGTTAGACACTTACCTGCAAGTCGAATGTTCGTGTTGTGGTGCATTTTGGTTCCTTTGTTGCTGCATGCTCCTATTTCAGTTGTTGCATCCCTATATCCCCTCTATTGTATGCTTTCTACACCCTGATGTGTAGCTTGTTTGCTTTGTGCAAGTACCCTCTGGCTGGATCTAGTTTCAGACATCCTCTTCAATCCTATGACTGCACCTATTTTGCGGTCATGGCTTGAGTTTTAGGGGATAAGCTACTATAGGAAATCCTACAGGAGCTCCTGTAGCTACTTCTCCCTTTAAAAGTTTTAGTTGATTCTTGTGTTGGAAGCTGTGAGGATGCTACCAAAGATGCTAATGGTGATGGATATGTATTTGGTAAGCTGCAGGTGAGATTTGGAGGTGATGTTCCTTTTATTTTTTGTTTTTTTTCTAAAAACTAGTTTCTGTGTTTTTTTAGCAGGAAGGAAAGAAATCAATGATGATGAGGTGGTGTAGGTGTGGGATGGATAGCCAGGAGGGTGGATAGCTATAGGAGGGCCTACATGTTCTTCATGAAATTTCCTAGCTCCTCAAACTGTTTTTAAAATCCATTTCGAGCTCTTCGTGATTTCTACAAGAGCCTCCTGTAGAACACACAGGGCCTCCTGTAGGATACACAATGTTCGGAAAAAGCATAGTGAGGTGGAAGAAAGGTCAAAAATGATCGAGAAGGGTGTGGAGGAGGTGAAATAGTCTTTGTGGCATCTTCTCTTGCTTCCTGTGGTCCACCTATAACTTGCAATGCATTTTAAAAGTCAATTTTCTCTTCCTTTTTTTCTGTTTTTTTTTGAAAGACAACTAGGGCGCCTCAAGGAGGTTTTCACCCTAATTGCCTACCCTTGGTGCCTCCAAAGGAGGTTTTCACCCAGGGATCTTATTCTCTTATTCTCTTTTTTTTTTTTTGTCATCACTAGGCCACCTCAAAAGAGGTTTTCAACCCAATGATGGGACTCAAGGGCCTCATGGAGGTTTTCACTTGAGTCCTTATTATTTTTATTTTTTTCTGCCTCTTCAGTGAATTGGTGGAGTGGAGGCTAAGACCTGCTCCACTACCAACATTGTCTTATTCAAATATTCAATGAACTCTCGCTTAGAGAGGGGCATCTTGTAAATTTTCAACCTATGTCCATTGACAAGCATGGGGATGACTTCCTCATCAATGGTTCTGATTAGAACTGAACCATTGTCATTGCATTTTTCTGCAGAGTAGGGTCCCAACCATCTTGTCCTCAACTTGCCTTTGAAGTCTTTATATCTTGAGTCATAGAGCAGTGCCCAATCTCCCTCTTAGAATTGCTTCTCCTTGATATTTTTATCATGCCATATTTTCCTTTGAAGTTGGACTACCTCTGTGTGGAGAAGGGCCTGCAATCTTTGTTCATCCAATCCATTGAGCTGGAGTAGCCTTTCCCTCTGTGCATGGCTGAGGTCTAGGTCCAACTGAGCTGCCATCCTTAGTGTATTGTATTCAAATTATATTGACAGAAAAGCCTTCTTCCCATAGACCAGTTCATAGGGTGTGAACCCTATGGTGGTCTTCCATGTTGTGTTGTAGGCCTAGGTGGCCTCAACTAGTCTATCCGCCCTATCTTTTCTATTGCTACTCACTACCTTGGTCAGAATTCCTTCCAAAGCTTTGTTAGTGACTTCCACCTGCCCATTGGCTTGTGGATGGTAAGGGGTGGAAGTCCTGTGCTTGATTTTATGATGTGTGAGCAGGTATTCAATCAAATTGGAAGTGAATTGACTGCCTTGATCTGTGATCAGTTCTCTTGGATACTCGAACTTATAGAATACATTTTCTCTTAAAAAATCAGCTACTTTTTCCTCTGTTACTGCCTTGACTTCTTTTGTCTCTGCCCATTTTGTTAGGTAATTGGTGCACACAATGATGTATTTCCTCTTTTTTGAAGGAGGGTTGATAGGACCCACAAATTCCATGCCCCACTTCTCAAATGGCTCAAAGGTCACTTGAGGTTCCATGGGCGTCTCATCCTTTGGAGTAGGTTTCCCCATCATTTGGCACCGATCACATTGGCTGGTATATCTCTTCACATCTTGATGAAGAGTGGGCCAATAGTAACTTGCTTGCAATATTTTGAAGGCAGTCCTCTTTGTTGCAAAATGACCTCCACAAGTCCTGTCATGACAAGTCAGGAGAATTTCAAAAACGTCCTCCTCCCTAACACATCTTCTCAAGATCTGATTTGGGCTAAGTTTGAAGAGATTTCCCCCAACCAGGTGAAAAGGGCGCTTTTCCTCATGATCTTTCTCTTCCAACCAAGTAATTTTCTATATCAACAAACCATGGAGAGAGTACTGAGATAGCAAATAGGTGTTCATCTGGCATTTGATCATCCACCATTCCTTCCTCACCCACAAGAAAATTTACTCTACATAAAAAGTCAGCAACAACATTTTCTTTACCAGACTTATCAACAATGGTTAAATCAAACCACTGTAGTAAAAGCAACCATCTATTAATGCGAGCATTTACATCTGGTTTATTCATTAAATACCTAGTTGAAGCATGACAATGTGTACAAAGGTTTGATAGCCTGTGATGTAATGTCTGAATTTATTTAAGGAATGCACTACAACTAGGAGTTCCTTCTTGGTTACCGTGTAGTTTAACTCTACCTTTGACAAATTTTTACTTATAAAGTATATGGCATAAGGTAACTTTTCATCAATTTGTCCCAAGGCTGCTCATATTGATTTGTTCGAGGCATCTGCGTGAATGTGGAAAGGTAGGGCTTAGTTTGGGCCTCTTAAAATTGGGGTAGTCACAAGTTTTCTTTTCAAGGTATCAGCTACTTCTTGACAGTTTTCAGTCCATATGAACTCGACATCTTTTCCCAAAAGACCAAACAACGGAGAGGCTAACTTACTAAAATCTTTAATGAATCTTTTGTAATATCTCGCTAAGCCTAGGAAACTTTGGACATCTCTCACCTTTTGAGGAGGTGGGACCCTTTGGATGATGGTAATTTTGTTGGGGTCCACCTGAAATCCTTGTTGAGAGATTGCATGACCTAGCACGGTCCCTTTAGTCATCAAAAATTCACATTTTTCCGAGCCGAGGGACAGGTTAATTTCAACACACTTGTCCAAAACCTTTCCTAGGTTAGATAAAGCTTCTTAAAAGTTAGAACCATAAGGAGTAAAATCATCCATATATATTTCCATTGCATCATGAAACAATTCAAAAAATATACTCAATACTACTCTCTGGAAAGTGGCTGGAGCATTGCACAAACCAAAAGGAAGGACTTGGTATGCAAAGGTACCCCAAGGACAAGTGAAAGTGGTCTTATCTTGGTCTTCCGGGCTGATTTGAATCTGGTTGTACCCGCTAAACCCATCTAGGAAGGAGAAAAAAATTTTCCCTGCTAGACCATCTAACACTTGATCTATGAAGGGAAAAGGAAAATGGTCCTTTTTAGTGGCTTTGTTTAGTTCCCGATAATCAACACAGATTCTCCACTTACCATTTTTCTTTGGCACTAACACCAAAGGAGAGACCCATTCACTATCAGAGATGGGGTAGATGAATCATGCATCCAGTAATTTCTGCAATTCTTCCTTAACAATGTCTTTAAGGGTTGGATTCATCCTCCTTTGAGGTTGTCTGACTAGTTTGCAATCTTCCTTAATGTATATGTGATGAGTACAAACTGAAGGGTGCACTCCCTTCATCTCCTTATAACTCCAAGCGAAGGCATCTAAATGTTTTCTCAATAAGCTGCACAGTTCCTTCTCCTGGGAAGTGGATAGGGATGAGTTGATTTTCAAGGTTCTTTCTGGGCCAAACTCTATATTCTTAACACAGAGAGAGGTTAGGTCGGCCACACAGAGATCAGTTAAGGGATTGTCTTGGGTTTCTTTCACTAGATCTTCTAATGGAAAAATACTGGGGGATGGATTCTGGATTAAATTTTCAATGATATCATCCTCATTTTGTGGTTTTCCCCCCATCACAGTTTCTACTACACACAGTGATGCAGAATAGACTTCATCCTCATCCTCCTCGTCCAACTAGAGAGGTAGATCATGTTCTAGCAAGGGTTTGTAAGGAGGGTATAGGATTAGTTTCTTGGACATATGCTCATTCTTGATGGTCATGTTCCTAGCCTGACATCTAATGTAAGCATCGACAATGGCTAACCAAGGTCTTCCTAGGATGAGAGGATACCTAGTGAGCTTTTCCTTTAGCTGGAGAACTAAGAAAGCAGGTTACTCCCAAGAATCAATGGAGACCATCACATCCTCCAAAATTCCTTCAGGGGTCATAGTGGAGCGGTCTGTTAGCTGCAGTACTGTCATGGTCTTTCTCAAGGCGCCCTGGAGTTTGGGCTTGAGCATGGTGTCCTTTGCCATCACATTAACGGCAGCTCCCAGATTAATCAAGGTATGTGGGATCATGGTGCCATTGATGTGGACATCAACTACTAGGCTTCTAGGGTCTAGATATTTCAGACAGATTACCTACCCCAACATGAGGTCAGACAGTTATCCTATGACATTGATGGTTGGGGCATCTCTCTTGTGCCTGCCTGGATGTCTGAAGCACTTCTTTTTTATCATCTTATTATATATAGGCACATCCTTTATGGCTTGGAGAAGTGGTATCTTTACGCATAACTGTTTCAATTCTCCCAGAAGTTCAGTTTCTTCTGGGGTGGGCTGTGTTTCCCCGAATAGTCTCTCAGGAAAGGGTGGAATTGCTTTCGGTTCACTTTCCTCCTTATCTTCCTCAACCTTCTGAGGGGGAGGCCGGCTATTTGGGAGAACCTTCCCAGATAGTTGGTTAATCTCCTGAATCCCCACAACATAAGTTGGGCATGATGGTTCCACACTATATACTTGTTGGGTCTGTCTGTTGTTCGGGTTCAGGTTTGGTCGAGCAGGCATTTGGGGTTGCCTTGGTGGAGCAGGAGGCAATGGTTCTCGTTGAGCAGGTGGTGGAGGCAAAAGAGCGGGAGGAGAGTTGTACTGGGGCCTCCACCCATGATGAGATGCATTCCACTGAGGTTGTGGCTGAGCATAGGATTGAAATGCATAAGCAACTGGTTGGGCATGATATTGAGATCGATAGGACCAAGGAGGAGGTGTGGACCAGGAAGGATGAGCGGGGGGGACCTAAGAAGGTATGGAAGTGGCTTGATTTAGGTTGTAGTATGCCTGAGATGTCCCTTACATTCCATGCTGGTATGGTCTAGGTCCATGCGGCCTCCTTTGGTTCATGAAATAGATTGGTTCGGTGGCTCCTTCGGCCCCTTGGTATACAGCGTTAAGTCTGGGCAAGGAAGGAAACTTATCTGTAGAATGATCTTCTTCATAGAGTGAACAAACCTCTATAGATTTCAATGGAAATTCATTCCTAGGATGCCTTCTGGTGCACCTAGAACAAAAAATGGCCAAAGCCCTCTCTGCTTCCTCTTGTTTCCTTTTGATATGCAAGGTATCCATTTACATGGCAAGAGTCTATAGCATCTCACTCTTGAAGTCTTCCAGCATGTTTCCAAGTTCACCTTTGAGGGATGAACTAGATGAGGAGTTACTGGCTATGGGTTGACTCCTCCTATCTCTCTTTCTGGCGACCCTCTAATGGTTTCTAAAAACAGACTTTATGTCTTCATAAGGTAGTTGGTAGATGTCTACCCTAGCCAGTAGATGGAGGGTGTCTAGAAGGTCTTCCAGAATTCCCCTGAGCAGGACCAACTTTAGCTATTTGGAGTCAAGTGTGCACCTGGCCCTTTTATAGCTGAGCTAGAATCTCTCTTCATAATCTTTCAATGATTCATCACGTCCCATGGTCATTCGAAAATTTTCTTCCTTTTTTTCTTTTGACCTAAAGTAGTCTTGATATTTGTTATTAAAGGCCTGTTGCATCTGGGCCTAAGTTGTGATGCTATTGCCAGGTAACCCCATGAACCAACGCAACGCTACATCCTCAAGGGTAAAAGGAAATAGTTTCAACTTTTTCTCATCTTCTGCATAGTCATAGGTTCGACAGATAACAACAAACTCAAACAAAAAGGTGTCAGGATCTTCTGCAGTCAATCCATGAAAGTGAGGTAGGGGTGAAGGGCTTATGTTCTTCATTCTAGTGTCCCCATTGGTCTCTCGGGTGGGAAAGGTACCCTCTACTCTTTCTCCATTCCCCCTAGCATTTATGTTTTTAGCCCTAATCTCAAGAGGGATGTTTTCTTCTTCTTCTTCCCCTATAGGTTCTTCAAATATCTTTGGTTGTTCACCTAAAGGTTTTTCTTGATCACTACCACCGAAGAAAAGAGAAGGGTGGCTATGTGATGTGGTGGGGGTGTTGGGTAAGAATTTTCCTGAATTATCTCTATTCCTACGAGGAATGAAAGGAAATCTCTTTTTGGATGGTTTTTTCTTTGTTTCTGCTTGTACCTGCAAAACTAAAATTGATTGAACAAACAAATTGCAACTAACTGAGATGAACTTGCTAAAATGAAATTGCAGAACTGAAAAAGGAAAGAAAATGAAATGAAGAAAGGAAATGACTAATCTACTTTTGTTGAAATGGAAATTGCAGAATTGAAGTGAAAGCAAGGAAATGACTAATCTACTTTTGCTCGAATGGAAATTGCAGAATTGGAAAGAAAGCAAGGAAATGCAGAAATTGAAAGAAACAACTACTCTACTTTTGCTGAAATAAACTACTTAGCAAAATGTTGCAGTAGGAAATAGAAGAAAAGAAGTAATCACAAAATACTGTGATGCTTCCCCAGCAAGGACGCCAAAAAGTGGCGAGCACCAGTATTGCAGCAATAATGCTGCAACTCCTGGGCTTCTTACTTTACTCTTATCAACCTGGTAGTTCGTAACAAACTTGGAAGCGATAGTGTTGTATGCACAAGTACTAGTTCTTACCGTAGGCTATCACTTGCTTAGCTGGCGCAAGATCACTAAGAACTCAAGCTAACTTATATGAATTCTAGAAGAAGCTTTATATCTGATGAAAGAAAGGAAAGCTTACTCTACAGAGTCTACTCTACTTGCAGAAAGAGGAAGAAGGCTGAAATGTAAAGTAAACCTAACAAACCCTAATTAACCAACTAATCCTATTTCTGCAGAAAGAGAGATGAAAAACCGTGAAATGAATGTTATTACTTAATCTAGGAAGAAAACAACATATACTCAAGCTATTTCGAGAAGGAAATGAGAAAAAAACATCTTTTTGGATTTTTAGGTATTTTTAGGTGAAATTGTCATGCATGTAATTGATTTGTTTGCAAATGTGGCAGTGATTAAGTGGCGATGGAGGGCGACTTTGGAGTTTGAAAAGGTTTAGGAAGGTGTGGAGGGGTCCTAGGAGGTCCCAAGTGGTGTTCTAGAGGTTTTCCCTGCAATCGGACTTCAAAAAGACACCTACAGGAAATTCTACAGGAGGCTGCAAGGGATCTATAGGAGGTCTATAGGAGGATGCCGAGATTTTTTTTAGAGCTTTTAAAGGTGGGAAAATGGGTGGAAAGGGTAGTTGATGGATAGGATGATGTGTTAAGGTGTCTAAGGTTCATCAAGGAGGAGTAGGGAAGAGAAATATGGTTGGACTTGTTCAAGGAAAGAGAGGAAAATTCATGAGAAAAGTGCAGAAAATTAAGGCGGATTTGTGAGGGACTTTGGATGACCTATGGAAAATGGATCAAAGAGAGATGGTGATGGCTGATTGGCTAACTTATTGTGAGCAAAGATGTACTGCAAGAGAACTGAAAATCAAACATTGAGACTAAGAAAGCAAAGAAACTAGCTACACTAAAAAACATAAATGTTCATCAAGCTAGTCTAAATTTTGATCTAGAAAAGTAAATGCTAAACAATGCTATATGGAAAGAAAACATGGAAGGAAATTTATTGTAAAGACATAAATGAACATGGTGAAATAGATCTACAGCAAAACATGAACCTTATAACAAGTTGCAACACTAGAAATCCTATGGCAAAGGCAAATCTGTGTTTTTTTGTGGCAGCAAGAGGGTCTTGGCCTCAGTTCATGGTCCCAAAGGGGACAAACGAGGCCAAGGCTCTGTTGATGGCCTTTTTGTATCTTATTCTATCACTATTCAACCTACTACAACAAACTGAAATGGAAACAACCTTTTAAATCACCAAAAGTAACATATCCTTAACCAAGAAAGAAATCTATCTAATAGCAGTGAATTCATAAACTCAAACAAAACATATAAATACAAAACAAGAGGTGCTTGGCTTCTTGGATTGGGCCCTAACCCAAGAGCTTCAGCCCTCTGAGGTAACTCAGTGCTAGCTCAGAAACAATCTCATCTTCATTATCAAAATAACAATAAGATTACATGGAACTGTCTACAAAAGTATGTAGAAATTTTGAATAATATGACACATATTCACAAAGATTATCCCAATTATACAATATTGCAGAATACATGCATAATACATAACCTCCTCTACATTTATCATCAATTTACAGAAGCAGAAACAAGAACATGCACACATAGAAGCATCAATCACACATATCAACACAATATTTTCCCGGGGAAAGCATCTCGCTAAAAACCCCAACTATATGTATATTATATTGATTGAGAACATGTAACAATACATAGTACAATACTCCTCACAAGTACTCAGTACTATATCCACCTGTTACACACAATCCAGCTCAGATCTGATCTCCAAATCTCCTCCGCTGCTTGCCTGCCTCCACTGCGTAATCCTGCAAGAGAATGAATGATTATGGCTGAAGCAAACTTGTATTTTCTTGGAAAAATCACGTGAGCACAAGCTACGATTGCCCTTGGCCTCATTGGCATTACTCAATCCATTGAATGTACAAGTCTCATGCACAACTGATAGTCACAACTCACCCTTTCACTTACCTCTAACACTTGTCTCCACTGAACTGTCCATGCACTGAGTTAACTGATGTATTCTTCAGTTGCATTATGAGTTAATAATTAGTGAATTAATTAATAACTAATTCACACAACTCATCACTTAGTCTATTGGCCAGTTAGACTAAATACAACTAGTTCAACTGAGTCAAACTGAACACAACTCCATTAACTGCTCATCCAAATCCACAGAACTCAATCAATAAAGTCCTAAATGAAGTCCTTCATGCAATAGCTCAAGTAACCCATAGGTAACCACGTGATTCCCACTGTCAGCTGCATGTGCCACATCTGTAGCTCCAACTGAGGTGCTCCAAGAGAATAAGATAAATTTTATAGTCTAAATATTATTATGAGCTAATAATATTTGACTACTCTATATTTAGACTTGAGAGTGTCACCATTGTTGTCTAAAAATGGAAGTCCATCTATTTTTGCCAACTTGACCAATCCTCCATAAAAAGCATCTTGCAACTCATAGACATGATCCATATGTCTAAAAATAGACTTTGCGCCAAAACTTGCCTGCGGGACCACTTAGTGAAGGTGACTCCTTTCCACTAAGCTCCATCATCTTGTTGCATTCTCAACAAGCATTTCTTGTTGCACACTTTTCAAAAAAGTAAGCTCGAAGTTGAGCAAAGAAAAGCTGCAACAAAAGTGCGAAAATTTGACCAACATCTAACAACCTAATGAGGCCCTAGGCCTCTCTACTTATACAACTTGAGCTCCCAATAGCTCCCTTAAATTCCGGGAGGCTTGGCTCCCAAAACATGAGATAGACAACAGTTATCCTCAACTTGATCGCCTGCCTCTTTGGTGCATTGATGTGGCTACTTGTGCTCTGAGCTTTCTGAAGGAGAATTTGAAGTAGGGAGTCATAAATGAGGGGGACACGCTCCTATAAATCCTCTCCCTTGTCTTCTTCGAATATTTGCTGCCAAATGTTCATTAAATCTTTGAATTTGTCTCTGAAATTGACCAAAAATCTGCATTAAGCACACATTAGACTTCAAGGCATAATGACCAACCCAACTCACTCTATTAGCATAAATATAATAAAAAACATGCAATAAAATAATGAGAACGGTGGATTAAGCTAAGTTAAGAGGCAAAATGAGCCCATATAATTACCCATTTATGGGGCTCATCACTTTGTCAGATGCATCAACATGGGTATTGTTACCGGGAATAGTGTCCACTTGTATGCTGCTATTCCCACTAAGACTGGTAGCTATCTTAGAAACAAACAAGTAAAGTCTATTTTCGCTTTCCTTTATGAAAATAGATAAGAGGAGAACCAAGGAGACCAACCTTAGTCTTGCGCTTGATTTCCT
>APFE030258933.1:210124-222627 GCA_000404065.3 Pinus taeda
AAAAGATGACTCTAGTCGCCTTCGATTTTTATTGAGCCTGAAGTGACAAGTGCTCAGAGGACCTTTTCCTTTAAGGAGTCTGAAAAGGAGCAAAATGGACTTCTTTGGAGATCTAGGCAGAGGGGATTACCAAACCAATCGCAAAGCTGCAGAATACTTTTTACGGTATGGCAGTCAATCTTCCCGAATGTTGTGTTCAGTGCATTGCGATCGATAGGGCGGCAGACATGGCTTCCTAAGGATAAAGGATGTAGCCTATTGTGGTCTCCCTATATATACTCGACGGTACGTGGGAGCACAAGTCCGTACTGGCACTTGCCGTCTCAGAGTGGAGGAATCACCCAACCAACACTGAAAGAAATAGTTACTAGTTTTTATGATGTTGGAATACGTCTCTAGCCTAGACCTCTAGATGTTGTGCATTAAGTTCCAAAGAGTTGTTAGATTCATTGAATTTATTTTAAGTTGATCTTGCTTAACAGTTTGCCTTTCAGGTTCACCATGTGATGTATATATAATTTCTAAAATGCAGTCTAAGATGATAAACAAATGTTTGATCTTCTTTCAACAATGAAAATCCTATCTACTAAAGAGAAGAAAGTCAAGAATCTTTTCTTCACAGAGCATAGAGCACACGCTAAATGCACAGTCTTAAATCAAGCCAAGCAATAAAAATGCAAATGCACATGCATGCATTTGTTTTTAGCTCTCTTAATGTGTGAATGACATTAAGAAAGCTATGTGCAAAACTGAATTACTTTTAAAGTGACAATACTCAACAAAATTCTTTTTCAAAATGAATTGAAAGTAAGAGAGACACTTTGCGATTTTGAAATGGAAATTGCTTTTCGACACTTTAAAACTAATAATTCAAATCCTATGCAATAGTAACTGTATAATCGACTATCCAGAAAAATGGGATTGCTTTCTAAAACTGAAAAAGATAGCTACGACACTTTCAGATCTAGAGACGACAGTTCGACTATGCTACTTTTTTGCAAGAGAGAACTAAAAACGACGCACAATACATAAAAATATTTATAGTTATTTGCACTAAGGAGGCAGAATAATGGAAGAGAAGGGGGTTTTCATAGAAGTACACTGACTACAGACAGCAAAACTCTCAGACAAGACTGAAAACAGTGAGAAAAATCCACAGTCGGAGGGTAAAGTTAACCCTCCCTGACCATCGCACCTATTACACAGTGAACTCAGTATGCAGTGCACCTACTGCACTCGGGAAGTGCGATGCATATAGACTGCCTTGAAGGGAGGGTGCGATGGTAGCAGTGTGAGACTTTGAATGGGATTTCACTCATAGTTTGCAATCTAGTTTAGGTGTTCAGGCCGAATAAGTAAATATCAGTGAATGTAAAACACAGGGGTGATCTAAGAGGTTACTAGAGCCACCACTTAGGGAAATTAGATTGCTTGCAGATTTATTGTTTAATTCATAAACAAAACGTGGAGATAGACTGAAACAACATTGATCTACTTTGCATTTGTATGAAAAATGTAGTTCGAAGGCTAGCTGGCTTGACTTTAGGCTCCGTCTGTAAGTTTATAAAAGAAACAAGGATAGATAATCTAACAAGTAATCTAGTCGTTCCCCAGTGGAGTCGCCATTTTGTTATTCGGGAATAGTGTCCACTCGGATGCTACTATTCCCACTAAGATGGGTGGGTATCTTAGAAACAAACTAATGTTGTTTCCTTTTATGAAAATAGATGAGAGGAGAATCAAGAGGACCAACCTGAGTCTTGCGTTTGATTTCCTCTTCTTCTTGATAGAGTTTCGCCGCTTCTTCTTTGTTTGCCCAGCTTCAAAAGAACCTGTGGAAATATAGCAACATCCTACTATGCAAGAAACAAGGATCTAAATTCATAAATAATACAGGATCAGATGTGTATTAACCATATACATGCATATATAAACAAGTACACAAGAATATGGAAGGAAACAAGAGTAGCTTTATTCATATAAAAAGTAGCAAGAGGATTACAACCATGTGTTCTGACCCAGCATCATCCTCCAGTTAGGAAGCCCTTCTTCACCTTAAGCAAAGCTTAGATCATCCAACACTATGAATGTACACCAGAAAACCAACAACACTTCTCTATAAGATACAAAATTCCAGCCTCTGGATCTCTGTGATGAGGGATCCATATGTAGATGATTATAGGGAGGTGAGTCATCTTATAGGATCTTGATTAGTGTCCTCTCTCTGATAGTTCCTGCTTCCACTTGGAAAATGATGATCTCTTACTCATCCCTGGTCGAAAACAGAGAGGTAAGTGTCAGAGGGGAAGCTTCTAGAAGATTCCATGATCTTCCACCTCGCATTTTGTCCCTGCCATTTGTCCATTCCCGACCATCGCACCCTACAAAGGAGAAATTCAGTATGCATCACACCTTGTGCACTGGGTTTTCAGTATGGTCCAGTTTTGACCATTTATGAGCAGTTTTTAGTGGAGAACTTCTGGGAGATGATATAATCAGCCGACCTTGTTCCTTTAGGTAGTGAAGCAACACTTTTAGGGACTTAGGAGCACTCAATTTATGGACATTTATGATTGGGGTTGAAGTGCCCAAAAATGTCTATAACAGGTGTGGAAAGGAAGAGCCTAATTTGGACCCATAAGTATGGGCGCAGTCGTCAACTTATCCTTCAAGATTTATAGGGCCTCTTAGCAACTATCTGACCAGAAAAATTCAGAGTCCTTTCCCAATAGTCCAAACAATGGTGAGGCTACGTTGTTGAATTCCTTGATAAACTCCTATAATATCCAGCTAAGCCTAATAAACTCCTAACATCCCTCTACTTTTGAGGAGTTGGGACCCTTTTTATAATGACAATTTTATTTGGGTCCACTTGTATTCCTTCTTGGGATATTGAATGACCCAAAACAGTCCCTGCAATCATCAACAATTCACACTTCTTAGGACTAAGTGATAGGTTTATTTATATGCACTTCCTTATTACTTTCCCCAAGTTAGAGAGAGCCTCCAAGAAGTCACACCCATAGGGAGTGAAATCATCCATATAGATTTCTACAGAGTCATGGACTAGCTTAGAAAAGATGCTCAAAACCGCCCTTTGAAAAGTGGCAGGGGCATAACATAATCCAAAAGGAAGTACCCTATAAGAAAAATTACCTCAAGGACAAGTGAAGGTGGTTTTATCTTTGTCCTCTAGATTTATCTGGATATGATTATAACCACTGAATCCATCCAGGAAAGAGAATAACTTCTTCCTTGCAAGGCCATCCAAGACTTGATCAATGAAATGTAGAGGAAAATGGTATTTTTTGGTGGCTTTGTTTAACATTATATAATCCACAAAGAGCCTCCATTTTCCATTCTTCTTTGGGATGAAAACTAGAGGGGACACCCATTCACTATCTGAGATGGGGTAAATGAACCCTCCATCTAACAATTTCGGCAACTCTTCCTTCACTATGTCTTTGAGGGTTGGCTTCATTCTCCTCTGAGGTTGACACATTGGTTTGCATCCTTCCTTGATGTATATGTGGTGAGTACACACCGAAGTATGCACTCCCTTCATTTCCTTATAGCTCCAAGCAAAAGCATCCAAGTCCTTGGCAAGTAGTCCAAACAATGGTGAGGCTACTTTGTTGAATTCCTTGATAAACCTCCTATAGTATCTAGCTAAGCCTAAGAAACTCCTAACATCCCTCTACTTTCGAGGAGTTGGGACCCTTTTTATAATGAAAATTTTATTTGGGTCCACTTGTATTCCTTCCTGGGATATTGAATGACCCAAAACTGTCCCTGCATTCATCAACAATTCACACTTCTCAGGACTAAGTGATAGGTTCATTTATATGCACTTCCTTATTACTTTCCCCAAGTTAGAGAGAGCCTCCAAGAAGTCACACCCATAGGGAGTCAAATCATCCATATAGATTTCTACAGAGTCATGGACTAGCTCAGAAAAGATGCTCAGAACTTCTCTTTGAAAAGTGGCAGGGGCATAACATAATCCAAAAGGAAGTACCCTATAAGAAAAATTACCCCAAGGAGAAGTGAAGGTGGTTTTATCTTCGTCCTCTCGGTCGATCTGGATATGATTATAACCACTGAATCCATCTAGCAAAGAGAATAACTTCTTCCCTGCAAGGCCATCCAAGACTTGATCAATGAAATGTAGAGGAAAATGGTATTTTTTGGTGGCTTTGTTTAACGCTCTATAATCCATAAAGAGCCTCCATTTTCCATTATTCTTTGGGACCAAAACTAGAGGGGACACCCATTCACTATCTGAGATGGGGTAAATGAACCCCGCATCCAACAATTTCTGCAACTCTTCCTTCACTATGTCTTTGAGGGCTAGTTTCATTCTCCTCTAAGGTCACTAGTTTGCATCCTTCCTTGATGTAGATGTGGTGAGTACACACCGAAGGATGCACTCCTTTCATTTCCTTATAGCTCCAAGCAAAAGCGTCCAAGTCCTTGGCCAGCAGTCCAAACAATGGTGAGGCTACTTTGTTGAATTCCTAGATAAACCTCCTATAGTATCCAGCTAAGCCTAAGAAACTCCTAACGTCCCTCTACTTTTGAGGAGTTGGGACCCTTTTTATAATGAAAATTTTATTTGGGTCCACTTGTATTCCTTCCTGGGATATTGAATGACCCAAAACAGTCCCTTCATTCATCAATAATTCACACTTCTCAAGACTAAGTGGTAGGTTCATTTATATGCACTTCCTTATTACTTTCCCCAAGTTAGAGACAACCTCCAAGAAGTCACATCCATAGGGAGTGAAATCATCCATATAGATTTCTACAGAGTCATGGACTAGCTTAGAAAAGATGCTTAGAACTTCCCTTTGAAAAGTGGCAGGGGCATAACATAATCCAAAAGGAAGTACCCTATAAGAAAAATTACCCCAAGGACAAGTGAAGGTGGTATTATCTTCATCCTCTCAGTTGATCTGGATATGATTATAACCACTGAATCCATCCAGTAAAGAGAAGAACTTCTTCCCTCCAAGGCCATCCAAGACATGATAAATGAAACGTAGATGAAAATGGTATTTTTTGGTGGCTTTGTTTAACACTCTATAATCCACAAAGAGCCTCCATTTTCCATTCTTCTTTGGGACCGAAACTAGAGGGGACACCCATTCACTATCTAAGATGGGGTAAATGAACCCTGCATCCAACAATTTCTACAACTCTTCCTTCACTATGTCTTTGAGGGCTAGTTTCATTCTCCTCTAAGGTTGATGCACGGGTTTGCATCCTTCCTTAATGTATATGTGATGAGTACACACTGAAGGATGCATTCCCTTCATTTCCTTATAGCTCCAAGCAAAAGCATCCAAGTCCTTGGCCAGCAATCCAAACAATGGTGAGGCTATTTTGTTGAATTCCTTGATAAACCTCCTATAGTATCTAGCTAAGCCTAAGAAACTCCTAACATCCCTCTACTTTTGAGGAGTTGGGACCCTTTTTATATTGACAATTTTATTTGGGTCCACTTTTATTCCTTTTTGGGATATTGAATGACCCAAAACAGTCCCTGCATTCATCAACAATTCACACTTCTCAGGACTAAGTGATAGGTTCATGTATATGTACTTCCTTATTACTTTCCCCAAGTTAGAGAGAGCCTCCAAGAAGTCAGACCCATAGGGAGTGAAATCATCCATATAGATTTCTATAGAGTCATGGAATATCTTAGAAAAGATGCTCAGAACTATCCTTTGAAAAGTGGCAGGGGCATAACATAATCCAAAAGGAAGTACCCTATAAGAAAAATTACCCCAAGGAGAAGTGAAGGTGGTTTTAACTTCATCCTCTCGGTTTATTTGCATATGATTATAACCACTAAATCCATCCAGGAAAGAGAATAACTTCTTCCCTACAAGGCCATCCAAGACTTGATCAATGAAATGTAGAGGAAAATGGTATTTTTGGTGGCTTTGTTTAACACTCTATAATCCACAAAGAGCCTCCATTTTCCATTCTTCTTTGGGACCAAAACTAGAGGGGACACCCATTCACTATCTGAGATGGGGTAAATGAACCCCGCATCCAACAATTTCTGCAACTCTTCCTTCACTATGTGTTTTAGGGTTAGTTTTATTCTCCTCTGAGGTTGATGCATTGGTTTGCATACTTCCTTGATGTAGATGTGGTGAGTACACATCGAAGGATGCAATCCCTTCATTTCCTTATAGCTCCAAGAAAAATCATCCAAGTGCTCTCTCAGCATGTTACACAACTTCTCTTATTGGTTGTTTGAGAGTGAGGGGTTGATTTTCAATGTTTTAGATGGACCAAATTCTACATTTTGACATGAGCAGGACTAGGCTCAACTAGGCATACATCATTCTAAGGGTTATATTCGGATTCCTTCACCAGGTCATTAAGAGGCATGTTGTTGTGGGGTCAGGTCTGGAGGATTTGATCAATGAGGTCTTATTCATCAATTTTCCCCCTCCTATAATAGCATCTAGGGTATAGATTGGATAGGATGTGGTATGATATATGTCATCTTCATCTTCCTCTTCCAACCACAAGGGTAGGTCATGCTCTAAGGATGGTTGAGCAGGAGGGTATAAGACCAACTATTTGGACAAATGCCTATTCTTAATGGTCATGTTACCAGCTTTGCAACTTATGTAAGCATTAGCAACGGCTAGCCATGGTCTTCCAAGGATGAGAGGATAACCATTGAATTTTGTCTTGGGATGGATAACTAAGAAGTCAGCAGGATACTCCCACGAATCAATACAGACCATTACATCCTCAAAAACTCCCTCAGGAGCTACTGTGGACATGTTTATAAGTTGCCGTATTATTGTGGTCTTTATTAAGGATCCTTGGAGATTTAGTTTGAGCATGATATCCTTATTCATCACATTGATGACAGCCCCGAGATCAATCAAGGTGTGAGGGACAATGATGTCATTAATGTGCACATCTACCATAGGACTTCTAGGGTCTAGATACTTTGGGAAAATTACTCTCCCTGACATTGATGTTAGGGGTGCCTTTCTTTCTCCTCCTAGGATTTTTAAAGCATTTCTCCTTGATTAGCTTGTTGTAAATGGGGACATCCTTGATGGCTTGGAGGAGTGGGATTTTCACACACAAATTTTTCAATTCTTTCAAAAGTTCAGTCTCTTCTGGGGTGTTCTGGTTAGGATGGATCAATATTTCAAGAAAAGGAGGTGGATTTGGCTTTAGGAACACTCTCTTCCTTTCTCTCTTCAAGCTCCTTAGGTGGAGACAGAGGTTGGTTATCTGGTAGCACTTTTCTAGACCTAAGGTGAATTCCCTGAATCTCCATAGCATATGCAAGGTAAGATGTCTCTCCACTATAGACCTATTGTGCCTTCTTGTTGTTCGGGTTTGGATTTGGTTGGGTAGGCGTTTGAGGTTTCTTGGGTGGAGCAGAATGAATTAACTATGGTTCATATGGAGGTGGAGGCAGTAAAGCAAGAGGCTGGTTGAATTGAGGCCTCCAACCTTATGATGGGGTATTCCATCGAGGATGTGGAGAATCATATGGTTTAAATGATTGATTGGGAGGTTGGGAAGGATACTGAGGTGCATAAGACCAAGGAGAATGTGTGGACCATGAAGGGTGAGCGGGAGAACACTAAGGGGGCAGGGGTGCATTCTGATTAGGATTGTAATAGGAATAGGATCCATCTTTCATGCCTTGTTAGTATGGATGAGGTCCTTAAGGCCTCCATTGGTTGATATAATAGTGTTATTTGACCCCACCTTCAGCCCCTTGGTATACAACCTTCAATCCAGTCAGAGAAGGGCACTTATCTATGGAATTGTTTTCCTCACAGACCAAGAAAACCTCTATAGCATTTAGTGGACATTCATTTATGGGGTGCCTTCTAGTACATTTAGGGAAAATTATAGCTAACGATATCTATGCTTCCTCTTGTTTCCTCTTGATCTACATAGTTCCCATTTGTAGAGAAAAGGTGTGCATCATTTCACTTTTAGATTCCTCCAACGTGTTTCCAATTTCACTCTTGATAGATGAGTTGGAGGAAGAGGAACTGGCCAAAGAGTGACTAGCCCTACCCTTCTTTCTAGCAGCCCTAGAATGGTTTTTGAACATTGTCTTGATATCATTATAGGGTAGCTAATAAATTTCCCCTCCATACAGCATGTTTAGGCTTTATAATATGTCCTCCCTAATGCCTCTAGGAAGGACTAACTTGATTCATTCAAGATCAGCGGTACATCTGGCCCTTTTGTAATTGATTTGGAACCTTTCCTCAAAATCCTCTAGGGATTCCTCAGGTCCTAAAGTCATTCTAAAGATTTCAATTTTGAAGTCCTTGGACCTACAATAGCCCCTGTACCTGCTATTAAAGGATTGGTGCATTTGATCCCAGGTAGTGATGGTATCCCTAGGTAGACCAATGAACTAGCACAAAGCTGCATCCTTGAGGGTGGATGGGAACAATTTCAATTACTTTTGGTCATCATAGGTATAATCATAGGTTATGTAGATGACAAAAAACTTAAAAAAGAAGGTATCAGGGTCCTCTAAGGTTAGTCCATGGAAGTGAGGAAGGGCAGAGGGACTTATGTTTTTCATCCTCGTATCTCCATTAGTTTCTCTGATGGGAAAAGCACCCTCATTTTGGTTTTTAGTCATGGTGTAAGTGTGTGGAATGGTCTCTTCTTCTTCTTCCCCAATAGGGTCTTCAAAGATTTCATGCTGTTCTCCTAAGGGGTCCTCTAGCTTTCATGCAGTCAGAGAGGGAAGCTGACAGTCACCAAAGAAGAGGGAAAGTTGATTGTTTGATGATGTGGGGGTATTTGGCAAGAATTTCCCTAAAGTTTCTTGACTCCTATGATGCATGAAAGAAATATATTTTTTGTTTTTATGAGTTTTTACAAAACCAAATGCAAGACAGAAAGGAAAGAAAGAGTAACATCTATCTAGCAAATGAAAAAAAGAAAAGAAATTACAACTACCTAGATGCCTTCCTAGCAACGGCGCCAAAAAGTGATGAGCCTCAATGTTTAGCAAGAGTTGCAACTCCCAAGGCTACCGACTTTAATTATCAACCTGGGGTCCATACAAACTTAAGAGGTATCGGCACTATATGTGCTTCATACAATGTCTCCTTCCTTTGCTGCCATGATGTAATGGAGTGCATGTACTAAAATCAAATCCTAAACTAATTGCAGAAAATGAATTGCTCAAAATGGAGACCCTAACCTATTGTAAGAAATAAAGTACAAGGAAAGAAACATATTCTAATTGCATAAAGATCATGAACTAAATGTAAAAGAAACATAACTTAACCCTATTTATCACATGTGATGATTTAAACTAACTGAGCATGGAATCTGATCTAGGGAGTATTAAATTTTGTATGCATGTGCTAATTAAGAAATAAAAATAACTATTTTTCTTTATCTTTTCATTTTATAAATGCAAATGCTAATATTTCCTTGTTCTTTGGCAGGTGAGAAAGGTGTGGAGGAAGAGGGGTACAATGGTTTTGATGGCTTGAAGGTCAAGTAGAGGCCTATTCCCAACTTCAATGATGATTTTTCTCAATTCGGGCTCAAAACAAGCCGCTACAAGATTTCCTATAGGATGTACTAGTTCCTACAGAATCCCTTGTTTTATTACAAGAATAAGTCGAAAGCTTAGGAAGTGGTCTAGAAGGTGGAATGGAGCTTGGGAAAGGTGGATAATGGAAGAAGAAGGCATGGAGGTGGTGGACGCTACCCAAAACTCAAGCAAGGGCTTCAAGATGGGTAGATTTGCTCAATGGAAATGGCAATTTTTGCTTATAAAACAAGAATTCAGATTGAGATTTTAGTGGATTTTGGTGACATGGGTGGATGAGGCTTGGATGAGGCGAACGAGATGAGGTCTCCCTAAAATTTATAAGCTCTTGCAACAACACACATTATTGTCTGCATATATCCACAAATTAAGCTATACATGGGAAAGATTTATTAAATAACGGAAAATTACTAGTCTAAAATCAAGAAATTCGAGAACTAGTGAGCTAGTAAATCTATCAAATTCCTAACCTAATCAAGTGCAAATGAAATGGGGTAAATTTTTTATTAAATATTTTTTTTTTTATCTAATTCAAGTGGAAACAACTTGATTGAAGCTCGTTAGCATGCTCTAAAAAATAGCAGAAATTTATTGGTTTTTCCCACAAAGGAGTTCCAGAAATCTAGATTTGGGAATAAGAAAACTAATCCAAGAAACTCAATGATCACTATGACATTAAAAATATTTTCCAAGGGTGAAATGATGCTTTTGATCTAGTAAAAGAACTTACATTAAGCATTTAACCCAATCCTACAACAAGAAATCATTAATACTAAATGCAGAAATAGAAAGAAACAAGAACAAGAGATGCATGTGAATAAGAAGTGAAAAGAATAAAAAAATGATACAAAAGGGCTCTGAGGCTCTTGGGATCGCCAAGCCCAAGGAAAATCAGAGTCATATGGAGGAGAAAAATATTTAGAAGCTGAACATGACACCAATCTTCATTATTTTCATCAATAAAGTTACATCCCTGCAAGAAATGATAGTGGAGCTAGAAAAATACGAGTTCTCTCCACAATAAGACAAATAAAAATCCACCCCTAGAGGAAAATTTGAATTGGTACTTATAGGAAATGATTAGGAATCATTCACCATGAAAGGAGGAAGCTTTCCCCACCAAAATACCTTGATCAATGTATCTAGTTCTACTAGGAATCTACATTAAATGGCAGGGAACACATTCCTGGATTTTCTCAATCATTGGAGTTCCACAATATGTGCCATAATTCCATAATATCTTGTTGATTTATTATTTAATATTAATCCTCTTGTAGTAGGGAGCAAGTCCCTAAATTATTTCTTCCTCCAAATCTTCATAATTTTCCCAATATTATCATAATATTCCACAAAAATAAATAATTTTAGGCACAAATATGCAATTATTCATAAACCTTCCTAATGAACATATTAAAGTTAAAAATACATTATCTGATGCAAAAAGAGAGGTTTAATATGTTAGAGGATGGTTATATGGGCCTTAATTTAAGTTTAATTTAGAGGTATGGGCTTTAATTTGTGTCTAATTTAGAGGCCCATCAATTGTATCAAGAATGTTGCAACTCCTAAGGCCACCAGCTCTGCTTTATCAACCCAAGGTTTCGTACAAACTTGGAGGTGATAGTGTTATATACACAACATATGCATCATTATACTCATGTCACTTTTCAATTGTGGCACTTGACCATTAGGGTTCCAAACCATTCCTCTATTGGACTAAAGAGAGTCTAACTACTGATAGTGGATTGTAAAACTAGTTCTAGTGCAGGAAAAGTAAATGCTTGTCAATTCCAGATTTTCCCAAGACATCTTTCTCATGGTGGCTGGAAAACAAAGGTTCAGAATATGGCCTCGTATGCTTCAATAAAAGGTGGAGAAGACCTAGGTGGAGTTGCTTGGGAGTGTCCCTTCTTGCAGATCAACAATCCCTGCAATAAAACTTTTTTCTCTTTTCATTTACAAATTGTTACATGTCAACATGGAAAAGATGAGTTGAATTTAGAAATTTTGGCTTAACTATTGTTAGAGGCTAGATTTATGGAATGGACAACCTTCTAAGCTACAACAATATTAAGAAAAAAACTAATAACTGCAAATATTTCCAAGGAATCATAAATAGTTATCTAGCTAAGAATGAAACTTAACCTAGGCAATGAATAAAGGACAAAATTTTCTTTTGGGCTGTGATAGTGGGGTCCCCTAATCATGATCCCATAAGGGAGATGAGAGGGAGGTCATTGTCACAATATTTTCTGGTATATATTCATTCACTAGATTGCAACATTAATCTACTCTTTAAGCTAATGAAAGCTTGGATAAGCAATAACTTAATCAACTTTCTAAGCTAAACATAAACATAAATAAACTTTAGCAGTAAATCAACATTCTAAGCTAAGAATACAGATACAAAGGATAGGAACTTTTGTTGCTAGGGTTGGGCCCTAACCCAATATCTTCAGCCCTTTGAGTCAACTTCGTGATGGATTAAAATAGAATTTATAATTATCATAAAAATGTAAAATACATCATAACAATAACATTCAAATGTGATTTAGTATAATGGCCTCTTCGCTACAATAAAACTTCAAATCCCAATGAGTACCTTAGCTTGCTTATTTATACAAAACTAGAGCTACCAATAGCCCCTTGGTAAATAGGGATACCAGGCTCCCTAACTCGATAATAACTCTTCCTTGACTGTGTAGGTTTTAACCTCGTACAAAAATTACCTGCATATGAATTCTAAAACACAGAAAAGAAACAATGTGAGAGCATAACACTTAAAACACATATACAAAGAGATTTTCCCACTGGATCCCAAAACTGGGGCTATTAGCTTGATTTTTCATTATGTTCCTTTCAATGTTACAATACATATTTATACATGCTGAAGCATCCAATATCATGGACC
>APFE030258944.1:0-66795 GCA_000404065.3 Pinus taeda
TTCAACCCAAAAACATACACAAGCCAAATGATCTCCTTAGCTTTATATAGGCAAGCTCTTCCTCAAATCATGGACCAATACCACGGGCCAAAACCATAACAAACCAATACCATCAACTCAATACTAGGGATCAACAGGTCTGTCGAGATGCCATGGTCCAAAAACCATAGGTTCAAATTCGAAGGACTAACTACCATGGAACAAAGGTAAGTTTTCCCACATGAAATAAACTTTTCTCTGCATAAAATTCCACGAACTTTTCTCCACATGAAATAAACTTTTATAAACTTTTCTCTGCATAAAATTCCGTGAACTTTTCTCCTGCGTACTTCTTAATTCTCATCATATTGGGAGCCATGCCATGGGTGTTTCCATCAAGTACAACATCTGTAACATATAACCATACCAGAAACATAATGCCAACAAGTCTGTTTGTCATATTTTATAACCACTCTTGAACACGACACTTTCATTCACCTGGGTTGGGAAATCCTTTACCTAACAGTTGATCAAACCATATTGAAAGTCTTGAGCCGATTTCTGGGTTTTAACTTTGGGTCAATCATTACCAAACCATTTGTCGTTTCGTTATGTGTTCAAGAGGTCAATGCAAATAAGCCATTCATCTGCAAAATGTCTGTCATCCATCTTGACCATCCCTGATTCAGTCCTTGCAACTAAATTTCTTCAACTTGATCTATGATTTCGTGTTGTGGGCTTGCTTACGACGGATCACTTTCTATCGACTTCGACTCATTATCTAGAAAGATGATCTAGGAATCGTTGGTACCTTGAAATCTGCATGCCTCAATGGCAGGTTTCTCGCCTTTGACGACAGTTTACATCATTGACTTTCGATCAAAGGATTCCATGACATGTTCGACATCAACACATCTTATCACATTTCATGGATTGTGCCGAGTACTTTGAGAGCCATTGTCATTATTGGTGGTTTCTCTCATGCTTGTTAACACTTTACATCATTGACTGGTAATCAAGCGGTTTCTACCATGTTCGACTTCGACACATTCAATCGCATGGATAGAATCGTACTGTTTCGGGACGTAGAAATGAAGACCCTGGATCTAGTTTCCACCATCCAGGTTGCGAGGAATTTTGTATTCATTATATTATGGACTATTCATAAATAGATGGCTGTGTCCATACTGTGTCACATGTGTCTGTACTTATGATGTGTTACGAGATCATTCCTATATCAGAGCAGTAGTTAGTCTTCTAGTCATTTTTCAGTCTCTTAGTCAGTTTTTATCTGAGTATGGGAATGCCTACCTCAGCGATGATATGATCTCATATATATATTTTGCATTGAATGTTTTTACAGGTTCCAACCGGGCTCTCCGCAAGATGATCCTCGAAATGATAAAGTACTTCACTCTTCCTATATGATAAATGAAAAATCCTCATATACTACAAACTTCGCACTTTAGGGGGCAATCTGTTACACAAAAATATCGTCACCTTGATTATTTGCAGTCGGTGTGGGTCTATCATTACCTATACCATCTTCCTAAGCAAGTCTTAAACCTCAGCTCTTCAAAACAAGCTTTAGAAATGAGAGAAAGACATCAAAAAAGCAATGTAACTCTGGTTCCGCACTTTCTCTCACTTTTGCCTGCGGGCCGCACCTTTTGTTCAGGATATCTACGTACTTATACGCTCTGTATGTAAAGGGGAGGGTGCGTACCCCTGTAAAAGTCAAAAGGCGCAATCTTTATCTTAAAAAACTCATCTTGGGTTAATTCTAGAGTTTTCTAGAAGCATTTGTTACGTGGATTGTTCGCTCCAAGTGGTTCATGCATCCGATCATAGGAGGAACTAATCCCTTGTTGAGAGGGGCTATCCCTTTGAAGGAGGACTCTATCCCTTTGAAGGAGGAGCTGGTAACTGATCTCCATTGCACTATAAATTGAGGCATTAGGTCAGTGGCCAGGGAGGTTAGAAGCTGAACTTTTGAGGGTAAATGCTAGTGAAATCAAGACTTCCTATTTGAGCTTAAGAGGAGAGATCACATACCTTTTTGGCCCCATTAGGGAGTGAGTGAAGCTTGTCAAAGTAGAGGAGACTTCTTGTTGGACCCTGGGAGGAGCTTGTATAGCATCAAGGCAAAGGTTGTAAGGTTATTTTCCTTTTGAATTAATACAATCAACCTCATTTTTCTCAACAAGTATCTCATGTTATTTGTTTCATGGACTCCTTGACTTTCATGTTAAATATGTTTTATAATATTGGTTATTTAGGTGCTATTTAATCGTTTGCCTTGTTTGTGCTTGCAGGTTTGTGACAAAGGAATTTACTTGGATCAAAGGAGCGAAGGCATCTCCAAACTTGCGTTGGACATGAGGTAGGCCTTTAAACACATTTGTTTTCCATTATTTATAAAGCGCATTTAGAGAAAGATACTATCTGGTTGGTTTGTTTGTCATTAGTTCTTCATTAGATTCTAGGAAGGTCTATCTTGTCTGCAAGATCGAATCATTCCATGTGACACACACTACTCCAGCAACATAACATCACTCAACATAAGCTCAATTATCAAACCAACAGAATTTCCTTACAAATCTCAAATTCTAGCCCCCTAATCACTATGATGAGTGCTCAATTTATAGGAAATGGAGGTGGTTTTGTCATAAATGAGGGTATTGAATGACCTTCCAGACTTGCAATTATTTCCCATGGACGAAGGGATGAGAGGATAAGAGGCTAATGGATCCTTAGCCTATCCAATTTTGAGTTCATAGGAGGAGATAAGAGATGGGATCCTTCTAGAATAATCTAGAATCAAGGAATATTCCCAGAAGCCTATGAAAATTTTGCTCAATCTCACCTAGTGTAGGTCAAAGAGGGCTTAAGTGCATTGTAGTGTAGGCCACAGTGGGCCTACCTACTCTGTAGTGTAGTTACCCCTAACCAAGGCTACGCTAGTGTCCCAAGGAGGCATTTTAACAAGGCTTTAGGATAGAAACTTTCATAGAAGGAAGCATTTAATGTGATGACTTGTCTAGGGCATGTAACAATTGAATTAGAGTTTGATGAGCCCTAATGGTACTGATCTGAATGCCAGGTGTGATGTGCCCAAATATACCTGTAACAATATACTAATTAAGAAATAAAAAGAAATATTTTTCTTTATCTTTTCATTTTATAAATGCAAATGCTAATATTTCCTTGTTCTTTGGTAGTGGAGACAGGTGAGGAAGAAGAGAGGTATAATGGTTTTTATGGCTTGGAGGTCAAGTAGAGGCCTAATCCTATCTTAAATGATTTTTTTTCTCAATTCGGGCTCAAAAGAGGCTACTACATGATTTCCTACAGGATCCCCTATTTTAGTACAAGAACAGGTTGTTGAGGGACAAAGTCCCCTAGGGTCTTGGGTTAATACCCTAGAAAAGCAGGGGTTATCTACAAATAAAAACAAGCATTCCATACAACCATGATACTAATATAAACAAACTATGTGAACAAAGGTGCACCTGGGGGTCCTTTGTTTGGGTCGATCCAGCCAGGGTTCAAACCCTCATAGTTCCTTCCGATCCTTCAACTTGCAAGGCAATCAATTCAAGGAAGCATAGTAGTATATGGACCAAGCATCATATGGAAATCAACTTCATAGCATATTGAAAGGTAGTTAGTTATACAATTGAAACAACCATTCATATGTAAATCATAACATTGATGTCATAAGCATGAAGAAGATTAATATCAGGAACAAGACAAGTGTTTCTTTTATTATAGATAACTAAATACAGTAAGGAATGATTTCACCTGAGTATTCCTTTCATAGGCTCCAAGCGGAATCATCCTCCAGATTCATCCAATCTCAAGCCTTCAATAAACTCCTTCCATGAATCACTCAAGGATATCTTGACTAATGGAAAGACATCATAACTCAAGGAAACAAGGGTTTCCTGTAATGGGTGAAGTGTTGGAAGCATAATGATCTTCAAACTTGATTAGGGATAATCTCAGCAGAGTAATTTCTCTCTTTTCTCTCCTCCCTTAGGCCTTCCCATTGAAGCCTTTTTATACTTCTTCCAAAGTAGTTTTTTAGTTGGGAATTCGTTGGGAACAGTTGGGCAGCGGGCACTAACAGGTAATCAATAGGTAAAACTCATGATCTCCACCTGAAATTAAGGAGATTTAATTTTTTCAAGTGTTTTAAGACACATATGTGGGTTGGGTACACACAGACCCGTGTACAGACGCGTTTAGCTCAAGGAAATGTCGTGTATAGGGAGTAAAGCACTATTTTTTAAGTATTTGGACCAAGTCTAGAAGGAGGGGTTGCCTTAGGCCATGAGTGCAACATCACAAACATCAAGAGTGAGATTTGGAGCTATAACATGGGATGAAAGATTAGGAAGTAGTCTAGAAGGTGGAATGGAGCTTGGGAAAGGTGGACAATAGAATAATAAGGTATGGAGGTTGTGGAAACTACCCATAACTCAAGAAAGGGCTTCAATATGAGTGGGCTTGCTTAATGGAAATGTCAATTTTTGCTTATAAAACAGGAATTCAGATTGAGATTTTAGTGGATTTTAATGACACAGCCAGATGAGGCTTGGATGAGGTCAATAAGATGAGGTCTCCCTACAATGTAGAAGCTCCTGCAACAATGCACAATATTGTCTAAATATATCCACAAATTCATCTATACATGGGAAAGATTTATTATATAACAAAAAATTGCTAGTCCTAAATAAAAAAATTAGAGAACTAGTGAGCTAGTAAATATATCAAGTGCCTAACCTAATCAAGTGAAAATGAAATGGGGTAAATTTTGTTATTAAATAGAAAGATTATGAAGTAGTCTAGAAGGTGGAATGGAGCTTGGGAAGGGTGGACAATAGAATAATAAGGTATGGAGGTTGTGGAAGCTACCCATAACTCAAGAAAGGGCTTCAAGATGAGTGGGTTTGCTTAACGGAAATGTCAATTTTTGCTTATAAAACAAGAATTTGGATTGAGAATTTAGTGGATTTTAACGACATGGCTAGATGAGGCTTGGATGAGGTGAACAAGATGAGGTCTCCCTAAAATGTAGAAGCTCCTGAAACAACACACATTATTGTCTAAATCTATCCACAAATTCATCTATACATGGGAAAGATTTATTAAATAACAAAAAAATTGCTAGTCTAAACTAAAAAAATTAGAGAACTAGTGAGCTAGTAAATATATCAAGCGCCTAACCTAATCAAGTGAAAATGAAATGGGATAAATTTTGTTATTAACTAGAATTTATTTTTATCTAATGCAAGTGGAATCAACTTGATTTAAGCTCGTTAGCATGCTCAAAAAAATAGCAGAAATCTGTTGTTGTTTGCCACAAGGGAGTTCCAGAAATCTGGATTTGGGAAGAAGCAAACTAATCCAAGAATCTCAATGATTACTGTGACCTTCCAAATCTTGTCCAAGGATGAAATGATGATTTTGAACCTACAAAATGACTTACATTAACCATTTAATCCAATCCTACAACAAGAAATCATTAATACTAAATGCAGAAATAGAAAGAAACAATAACAAGATATGCATGTGAATAAGAAGTGAAACGAATAAAAAAAATGATACAAAAGGGCTCTAAGGCTCCTTGGATGGCCAAGCCCGAGGAAAATAAGACTCCTATGGAGGAGACCAAGATTTAGAAGCTGAACATGACACCAATATTCATTATTTCTATAATATAATTACATCCCTACAAGAAAATACAATGGAGCTGCAAAAATACAAGTTCTCTCCACAAGAAGACTAATAAAAATATACCCCTAGAGGAAAAATCGACTTGGTACTTATAAAAAATGATTATGAATCATTCCCCATGAAAGGAGGAAGCTTTCCGTACCAAAATCCATTCATTAGTGGATCTGGTTCCTAATACTAGGAATCTGCATTAAATGGCAGGGAACACATTCCTAGATTTTCGCAATCATTGGAGTTGCACAATCTATGCCATAATTACATAATATCTTGTTTATTCACTATTTAATATTGATCCTCCTGTAGTAGGGAGAAGGTCCCTAACTTATCTCCTCTTCCAAATCTTCATAAACTGCCCAATATTCTCGTAATATTCCACAAAAATAAATAATATTAGGCACAACTATGCAATTATTCATAACCTTTCTAATGAATGTATTAAATTTAAAAATACATTATCTAATGCAAAAATAAATGTTTAATGTGTTGAATAATGGTCATGTGGGCCTTAATTTATGTCTAATTTAAAGGCGCGGGCCTTAATTTTTGCCTAATTTAGAGACCCATCATACCCCCTACTGAAAGTGTTGGTCATCCTCTGAGCAACTTAGTGACCTCATTGTGCCTCATTCATGGCCCTGGTGGCCTCTCACCAGTCATTTCTCTTAATAATCTTGGTTGTAAGTTCTGCAAGGATAAGCCCAAAAACATATTTGTGCATAGAAAAACCATTTTTTCTTGAGACCATTAGCTTGACTTCTTCTTTTATTTTGTGGCCTGGGTGATTGTCTAATGGCCTTCGAGTTTTTTGTTTTGAATAGGTCTCTCTTAGGCACTACCTTTTTTGGTTTTAGCATTATTTGTTCCTTTATTCCTTCTTGTAGAAATATTTTGTCTTCCTGTAGCAGCCATTCCTTCTCTTTGATCTTCCTACACTAAAATGCTTAGATGAAATGCAAATTGTGTTTTCCCAAAAAGAGAGATCGATTTGCAATGCTTGAAAATGAAATAGTGTTCAAAATAAGTTGTAATTAGAACCTCAATTGGAGGAATAAAATTAGCTTACAAGTGTTGTATGTGTCTCATCAATGAATTAAAATGATACAAGTAATTTTCTTGAAAGTAAAATTTGTTTCAAATAGACAATGACAATAAATTGCTCCAATATTCAAGATAATAATGTAGCATTAAATTGAAACATGTATTCAAGTGCTCATGAAACAATTTACCAAGCTAAATGGAAACAAATCAAAGTTTGTTAAGAATATAAAATTCTTGCAAGTAAAGGATGAATTTCCCAAAGTAAAGTGTAAGCTTGTAGCTCCAACCAACAATTAGATAGAGAATGCAAAGCTCAAATGAAATTTTAACAAACTTTAACATACTAAAATGTGAGTGTGAGGTTGTGTTAATTCCCAATTAAAGCATGCATGTAAGTGAATGAAGTATGAAAGCTTAAACCATGAAAATTCCAATCCACCCAAGTGAAACCTCCCTCTAAATGGGGAGATAGGATACCATGGGAGAAATCCCAACCTCCCACAAGAAAATTAGATCTTTTATTAATATTACATTGAGAATGGGAGTGATGAGAAATGATGTAGAGATTTTGGAGGATGATGCTATGGCTCAGAGGGAGTAGTGTAGGTTTGTGAAAATGGAGAGGATGTGCTCTGTGTGTTTTTTTGAAGAAATTTTCAGGGTGAGACAGAGTGTGGGGTTTTTTCTTGAAATTATGAAATGGGATCTGTTAGTGTTAGTATTTGCATCCTGCCATCAGTGATCAAAAATCCTCTTTTCATTATTAGGGTATCATTTAGAAATTTTATCAATCCACTGTGTTGCATTCCAAAATTCACTCATTGATGGTAATCCTAAAATTAAAAAAAAATCATCAATCTCTCTCAAATTTGATTACATGATGGCACAGTTCCATGCCTTTGTGAGTATCCATTATCCATAATGCCATCATATCAGTCATGTAATCAAAGATCAATCTAGTCAAGGTTTTCATTGGGTCATTATGTTTTTCATGGTTCAATAAAATTACACTCCATTACATAAAGACAACAAGTGTCAAGATGATCAGTAACCTCTCTTCACCATGCGAAGATGGTTTGTAAAGAGAAATGCTTATTTCATCATGTAAATTTGAGTTCAAATGTAATTTTTTATATTTTGACAATGTAATTTTACGTTATTCAATTTGTAATAAGTTCATGACTCCCAAGCTACCAACTCAGTGTTCCACATGCCAAGCATAAAAATATCAAAGTCAAATGACGACTATACTGGAAGAGATTTCCAATTAGATATCATGAGCTCAATTTGGAGTTGAGGAAGGCCTCCAAAAGTTTCCTACAAGAGCACATTGCATTTTTGCACCCCCATTCTGCACTTTTTGACCATTCTTGAAAGAATTAATTTCTTTGGGGCTATACTTTATCATTTTCAGTTTTGATAGGCCCATTGTGTAGTGAAGAGAAATATCTTGCCAACGAGCTATCATGCACTCAATTTGGACTTCGGGAAGGCACTCAAAAGTTGATTTGAAGTCGGTGTTGTGCACTTGTTCATTGATTTGTGCGCTTGCGTTGTGCGCTGTGTGCCTCGAAGAAGGAGGGCACGCCTATTCATTGTGTTGCGCACCTACCTGAATTGCTCACCAAGCTCCAAAATAAAGTGCCATCCCTCTAAACTTTCAACAAAGCCTTGTTTCATCATCTTGCAAGTGAGTATGACAAATTTCTTGCTTCCTTGCACTCCAAAACAAGTATGTGGTCTATGGTTATGTTAGCCTCCTGCTCTAGCAGGTTACTCATATTTCATGATTGACATTTTTACAGGCCAAATATGTCATACTTTTCATCCTGCAATGCTCCATATTTGCTAATAGTCACCAGAGAAAAAGGCCATGTGAGTGTGCTGCTTAGAGCGTAACTGCTGCACTCCAATTTTGAAGAGTTATTTCATTTTTGAACAAGTCTCAGTCAAAGGGAGGTCCAAACAGCTTAATCTTGGCCTCCCTAGGTTTCAATTTCCTGTTATAGAATATAGAGAATGAATAATATGTCCAAACAACTTAATCTTGGTAGATTTTAGATAGGTAGAGAATCAAAGGGGGCCAACTTCTTAAACTGGGCCCTTGGAAGAGATAAGGGTATATTTGGATAGGAGGGAAGTCAAAAGCAAAAAGAGGACAATTAGGGTTTGCTAATTCAAGTGCACCCAATTCAAGTGAAGAAAAAATGTTAGGATTATTAAGCTGGGTAGGTAGTGTGAGGTTGCAGAAGTAAAATGCTATTACCATCTGGCTTATCAAAAGAAGGCTCATCTCATGTGTAAGTTGGCATCTTGGCAGTTGGTTGGCAATACAACAAGGAAGCATGAGTAATTCCCCTTTCATTTCCCCAAAAATCATTAACTAACATCCCCTCAAGGACCTTGGGATCTGCCCAGGCAATCTAGCTTCACTCCATTCTTATTAAAACCAAGTTGACAGCTAAGTTGGCTTAGTGAAAAGAAGCCACATTTCTTGTGTAAAAATTATTTCTTACATGATCTGTTCATTTCCCTATGCTTGAGTTTCTAATCTATAAACTTATCATACACACATCCCTTGTCATTTCTCAAAACCATATTAACATCTAATCCTATTGTATATCTCCCTAAACCATGTTTCCCTAACCCTACTCTAAAAAGAGACTATACAAAAACCCCATAAATACTAAATATCCCACCCCTTGGCAATTATAGCCAAATAAACCAAAGTCGGGAAAACATTAGGTCCACTTGGGACTCACTGTTAATCCCTCCGCGTTCACTCGGGATTTATTTGAATCTTGGTTGAATAAATAACCATATTAACCCTCTCCCGCATTCCATTTCTGGGATTTATCAATATTTGAGTGATAAATAGCCGAAACCTCAAATTATTTCAACCTTAACCTGAAGTTGAAACCCACCCGCGGCTATAAAAATTTCGTCGTTTAACGCGCGCGCACTTGTGCTAAAACTCGAGCATTTTCCCCTCGCATCTACCGTCGGATCGGCCCTCCTAGATCTGACGGCCCTCGTGCATATCGGGCGCCCTCTTGCGTCAGTCCGTTAGCACTCGATGTCCGACGATTTTACTGTCATACACCAGGACAGGTGGCAGCTTCCTATTGCATCGGGCCGCCCCTGACGAATACCGCCTCCGTACCAAAGGCGGTCTGATGCAATTCAAAACCTCTCTCCCCCCCATGATGTCAGCGTTGCAACACCCTGCCACATCACCTACCACTGTACTATACTTGTGCCATGTCACCTGCTGACATCATCAACCTGCCACTATGTCCACTGCCACTTCATCATACACATCAGCTGCCACATCATTTTCTGTATCCGCTACACGACAAAAAATATGTCATGATGACATCATCCTCGAAAAACGCAAAAAAACCCCAAAAAAGTGCCAAAATTCTGGAAAGTTGAGTTAAAAGTTGTGAAAACGACTATTTTAGTTCATTTCTATTTTTCACTATGAAAACAACGTGCATGCGGTTTTCCATTATTTCACACTCTTGATACTTCAAGCAACCAGCCAACCTACAAATTCGGCACCGTGGTTCATCTCAGCAGCTCAATTTCTACCTGTCAAGTGCCTTCGGCGTCCTCATAATAGGTATTTATCCGATTTTATACCCAGAACCCTGTTTTCATGCTTATCTATTCAAAATTCCAAAAAGGAACTCGCTTTTGGCTTTTAAGACTACTTTCACCAATCACCCATTGCCCTGCACCTATCATTTGAGCTCATCATTCTCTATAAACTTACAGTTAGAGCTAAATTCCCTCTGCGAAAGGGTTATTCCTCCACTCTATTCGTTCATGGTCGCCCTTATACTGAAATCTCTGAATTATTAAGCCAAGCCGCCTAGGTATCCTATTTTTTCATTGGTTATAGCCTTTTTCCTAAAAGGGAATCCTTAATTTCCTTTCCCGTCTGCAAGCTTCTGCCCCTTAGGCATAATTCGGGTCGCTTCTTCTCAGCAGTGCGTTAAGTGCCCACAGAGCCTCTGATTTCAACCCGTGCCTGTGAAAACATCTAGCTCAAGTGCTGCCACTCTTCTACATACCATATACTCCATACTGTGAGGTATGTTTACATAACAAATCAGTGGTTGGACCCATCAGGGTGTTCACAAAGCCTCAATCTCTGCCTCCTGTAGCTATTTCGCCTCTATTCCACTCAATTAAAACAATACAAGATATGGAGGCCCCAGTTTCCCTGAATATTGTTCCTCTGAATGCCCTGCATGTGGACTTAGAGTTGATACCTCTAGCAGACCGAGATTTCCAGATTGAGGATATGAGGGGACTTGATTCTCACCTTCAAACTGTCTGCCAATTCAAAAACAGTTATAAAAATAATATTGATCTCCTGGGAATTTGGCAATCCAGTATGCCTATCTACTACCTCCCAGAAGTCAATGTGCTGCCTGATTTTATCCATCTCTGTCATTCGCGCTATGAACCCACTTTGAGAGAAATCCTCAGCCCAGATGGGTTAGTGTTGTTCTATATCACTCCTCAATCCATCAATCAAATGCTGAATTATGAGCCTCCCCAGTCCTTGGTTCCTCTCACCCTGAAACATCTGATTGATAGTAGTCTAAGGCTTTCCAAGGCAGAGATACTAAGATTTAATCAGTTGTTCATGATACCACAATATCAGAGTGATCGTCCTCCATCGTATCATCGGGTCTCATTCAATGAAACAGGCAGGCTCATGGTGGATATGATTTCCTACATCTTAGGATGCAAGACAAGAGAGTTTGTAGATGAGACAGTGTTCCAGTTATTAGCAATATTTACTCCAGGGCAGCCCCCTGCCGTCATATATGACTATGCCACATTCATAGCCAACAAAATACATGAGCAATTCATGATGATGGACAGGGAAAGAGTCTTCAAATACACCTCTTACATTTATCATCTGCTGCTTTACTATCACCCTGATAGTTTCAAGGTCCCTCTCATGAAACTTAACTCAAGAGGAGAGGGGAGATTTGTAATCTTTTGGACTTCAGTTTTTCATAGAGTCCACCACTCTCCCTATACATATTGTGAGTTTATTGACCTCTTTATATACCCAGCTACTTTTTTATTATTGGAGACTCCTCCTCCCAAACTTACCACTGAAATGCAACAAATTTTGCATCTTTCCAAAGAGTACAGCATTGGGGATTGGTACTTTTACCAAAACCATACAGTAATCAGAATTTATGGGAGTGAGTTATTTCGCTATAAGCTTCCAAGGTACGTTCCCATGAGGCGCTTTGCCTTAGAATATTTCAGACAGTTCAATCATGCAGACCTAGTTCACTTCCATGGCAAAAAAAAGAAGGCACAGTTGAAAATCAGAAATCAACTGGGTCCCTTTGTTTTCAACAAAAGGGAAGAAGCCTGGAAGGATGCAGATAAAATGTTGAGAGAGGAAATGCTGTTAAAACAAAGCTTCTACTGGTCACCATATGACCCCGAACACTTTATAAGCTTTAGGAGAGTAAAAAACAAGCTCTCAGGGTATGTGCACCGACCAATCCCTCACATAGAGCAATATGCTAATTTACCAGAGTGGGTAGAAGGTTCTTTAGATGATGAACAAGTTTCTGAAGAAGAAAAATTGCAGAAAGACATGAAATAAGTTGAGAAGAGAATTGACTGGAATATGTTGCACAGGTCCCCTTCATACAGCCACAACCAGTGGGAGCAAGTACATCAACTGCTGCCTCACCACAACCAGCTAAGGGAGCCATATCCTCAGTAGAAAAGGACAAAGAAATAGAGCATTATGAGGAACAGAGTACAATGGAGGAGCAGCCATCTCTGAATCTGGAGAGAGACCAAGAACAAAGTCCCTCAATGCAAACAAAAGCACCTGAAATTCCAGTGCTACCAACTCCTCAACATGAGGAAAGAGGTAAGAAGAGGGACCAAGCACAGAGTACACCTACAGGTACATCAACCAACCAGCAAGGAGAGAAAAGGCAAAGGTTAAACCCCTATGCCGAGGAAGAGATCATAGAGGAAACTCTTGGAAACTTGAGAGGTAAGGGGACTTCAGGATAGCAGATCCCTCCTATTTTGGAGACATCGGCTAGCTCCTTCCAGCAGGAGCACGACAGAAAACTGGGTGGGGAGGTTTCATCCTCCAAACAGCAGACGCAAAAGGGAGCAGACATTAAAACGGTTTTTACTGAAATAAAAGCTAGGAACGAACCAATAAGGTTCTAGCTGTATAACCAATTGTTAAGAATGACCCCAACAAATCAATAGAGGCTGATGGCAGCCTATGACATGGAAGTAGGGAAAATGACTTTGAGTCACTTCAGACCCACCGTGCAGCAACCACAATCAGCTGTAGACTACATAAGAACCAATCTGGAAGTCCTTTCCAAGGACATACATCCAATAGACCAAATCGAGCTGCATAAGCAGACAGGAGAAATGGTGTACTCAACTCTGGCAAATAAGGCTCTACTAGCTCATAGATTGCAGAACTCCTTGTACAATACCTCTGCCCAGCTAGAGCTAGAAAAGGCCTCATCATTGGCCAAAGATAACAGGATAAAATCCCTTGAGGAAATCATAATAGAAATGGGACATGACCCCAAAGACCCCAAAGGAACACAAGCCTTGATCAGGAAGAAAGAGGAGGATATAGCAACCCTCAGAAAGCAAATGAAATTGTTGCCAACTCTACATCCTCAGACTACAGAAGTAGCACAGCAGAAAGAGATGGAGGACGTGTACACCCTGCTTATGAAAATGAATCAGAGAATACTCGACACAGAGAAAGCATTAGAAGAAGTTTTACAAGCGAAACAGCCTGAGGTGGCCTCCCCCATTAATTCCAACGATCTCAGTTCCTCCTCCAACAGTTATTACAACAACACCTCCACCAGCTTCAACTTCAGCAACAGCTACAACGGCAACCACCGCAGCAACCACAGTACAAATGACAGAAATGAAAGAAACTAAAGAAAAACTAGCTAATATTGAGGCCAGCTATGATAAATCAAAGATCACAGTTGCTCAGAAAACCGGGGAAGTAAAGGCCTTAGAAAATAAGATAAAGTCCTTGGAGAAAGATCTCACTCTCCATACAACCTTGGCTCAAATCAAAACAATTTTATGGGATAATATTGGCAAAGCTCTTGTTGATCAATGGATAGGGATTCAAACCATTTTTGATCAGATAGACTTGATGGCGTTGGCTCAGTATGAAACTCAGAAGGCCAGGGCATTATTGGATGACAAGCCTAAGTTAGCTAATAAATTGATTCACTTTTTAAATACTCGTACTGGTGACCAGTTGATAGCACTGAGCATTCAGAACAGAAAAAATACTATTGTGAGAGTTAAGAAGGTGCTAACCATGAGGAATTTTGTCCAGACCATAGAAAGAAAGTGCCAAGAAATGCAAACAGAGGTACAGACCTTCAGACAAAGGATGGCAGATTTACAGAGCAAAGGTTTACCCAGCCTGGTCACTAGCGTTGGAAAGTTGTTAAAGCAAGAGCAGTATGCATATAGACTACATACATATGTACAAAATCAGATCACTACATCATCAAGCAACACAAAAGAAGCAACCCCTCTCACAGGGCAGAGTTTTTATAATAAACTGGAAGATCTATTTTACATTGAACATGAAATCAAACATCTCTTTCCAGTCTGGCCAACTTATTATACATACACTGAAGCTGATGAGACACTATTCAAATTAAGAAAAAATTATTTACTACCAGAATATTGGTGGCAAAGCTTGCTTCAGATTCTAAAGTAATTTTGATTCTCTGCATATTTTTGCCTCTACAAGCAAACTTCATTACACAGCTCTACCATCAGGAAATTCAAGCTAGCAAAGGATGAAATTGGCGCTGAAAGGCATTTGAAATAGCTAAACAAGTGGCAAGCGACAACACGTCTAGAACATCTCATCAGCACAGTGGTCATCAACCGACTTTCTCAGTCCAAGAGTCAACGACAATCAGGACACCTATAGCGGCTAATTAAATGCATTTACTTTCTCAGTTATTGTTGTGCAATTTTTCTTCATAATATTTATTGAGCATGTCAGAGTAGATGGACACAGTCATGTCCAGATTTTCCCAAATGAGATATTTTGTAAATAACTCCTATATATACTGCGGGGGCAGATGTATTAAGGGTTGGTTGTTTTGATGATTTTTTGGTCGATTGGCTCAGAGGGAGACTCGCACTGTATGCCCGAAAATTTTCTATAATCAAAGATTGCTTACAAGCATGGAGAATGAAATGTTGCTGTGTTTAAATGGTTGAAGATTGACTGTGAAATTCTTGCGCTGTTGCATAACTCAATAAGTACTTCTTATCTCTGTTTTCCACTCATGAATTACGCTCTAAAACAACGGAAAGAAAGATTAGTTTAGAATTTGTTTAACTACACTCTATGCTCGATTTCTACTATTTCTTCATGTTTTCATCTGTTTTAGGCATAAATATGGATTCCACATGACTCATATTTTCCTTCATTCATCATGTATGACAGTTATCTAGGAATTCTTAACTGCTCCTGGATACAGTTCATATGTTTTCCCTCTGTTAAGTCGATTGAGAGATTCTTCACTGCCTCTCATTCCTTAGCTTTCATTTCATCTCTTTAGCCTAAAGATTGTGTTATATACAACTACCTTGCTTCATATTTGTCTTGTGACCAAGGAAACGCACCAGCAGTCTAACTCCTTGACTCCACACCCAATGGTTTGAAACTTTCCGCTCTATGCCTTGCCTCTCCACTTGAAGATATCTTCCTTCCATCTAACTTCCACCCAAACACAGACAAACCCACTAAACCCAATAGCTAGCCTAAAATCTTCATCAACAAAGCTAAATCATTAAGAGAGAGCCCTCTCTGATTGCAGGTAGGCTAGAACTTGCAATCCAAAGATTGGTTTGTGGTTACCTCGGCCGTATCCCTTTAGGAGCTTAGGGACAACCTGAGTGATAACACGTTACCTCAGTTGGGCTCTTCGTTAGCCTTGGAGATCTGGAGGAGTGATAACATATTAGTGTCATTGCTAGGGACCAAGGTGATAGATCTTCCCTGGGAAAGATCATCAAATTTCAGGTTTGATTGCTGATGGTGAACAGTGATCAAGCACAAGAAGGCTACAATCATTCATCAGGCGACTCCAGTGTTGACGAATCCAATGGTTCATAATTTTCATGGAGACTCCACTTTTCAGGAACCAGTAGTTTTAAAACCTTCTTGGTGACTTCATTGTTGTCAATAAGAGTTCTACTATAAGAAGAAATACCAAGTATGCTCCTATGGATTGATCTCATATCGCTAGATTTCCAAATCCTATGCCTCATGTTGAATGGTGTAAAAATCGTTGTATATTTAAAAATGAACAAGAAGACAATGCTACTTTGCATTTAGTAAGTTGAGTTTCCTGATGATTGTCTCATGAAGTTGTTTATGGCTACCCTGGAAGATAAAGATAGGGTAGGTTATGAAGGGTTGCCACAAGGAAGCTTATGTTCTCTAAAAGATTTCCATAATGTTTTATCCAACCATTATTGGAAGTCTTATCCTTATTTACAAAGTTGTTGTGATTATAGTGAAGGTTTCATTGCATATCTTGAAAGTATTAATGATATCGAATGTATGGATAATGAAGAAACCATTGAAGCCTTCTCTGATTTTTTCCTTCAACAACAGTGTGAAGAAGCCATTCACTTTGATACACAATATCATAGTTAGCATACAGTAGCTTCATCTTTGCTTGAAGATGAAGAAATTTTGAATCTTGATACTCAAAAGGAATCACATGAAATGAATCAACAGTCTATTGAAAATTTATATTCTCCTTTGCTTGAAATTAATGAAGATATTCAACACCCTTGTCAAGATTTAGGAGGGAAAGAAGAAAATTGTTGTTTTTTCCAAAGAAAACAAAGAGTAGTTCCTCCTTTGACTGAAGAAGAAATAAGTCAGATTCTTAATTTGCAAATACATATTCCATCCATTAAGAATGATGATGTTATTGTGCAATCTTTCTAGTTTCCAAGTGATTATGAAGAGGAGAACAATGATAAACAAAAAGTTGTTTTAAATCTCCTTTCATATATAAATCTTCCTCAAGGTTCATAAAATGAAAGGTTTGTTGATGAAAATGAGATTACCTCAGATCCCATAGATATGGACACTTATGCTATTGAAAATATTATGGAGGATTATTTTGCTAATTTTTTACAACCATATGGAAATAATGCTTATTCTTCTACTTTTATTGATTCACAAAAGGTAATGCTTCATAATTTTCAAGATCCCTTCGTTTTTTTTTTATTAGCATAAATTTTGGTTTCAATTTTCAACTTGACAGTTGTTCTGATCTTTCTACTGATCATCAAGATCTGTCCTTTCCCCATGCTTTTCAATATCCTCTTACCATTCTGCTGCAATCATTAGATCATGATGGTTATCTTGTTTTGAATCATAGTCTTCAAATTTAGTTGTATGTTGAGTTTCCAATCTTCAATTTTTTCGTAGATGGTGTAAATAGAGGACAATCAGGTATCCATTTCCTTGATTAGCTTCATCGGAATTTTTCCTTTACCTGATTTAGTAGTCATTTTCAACAGCTAGAATAGAATAGGGTGTGGATTTTGTTTTAGCAACAACTTTCTTTCAAGTTCAGTTTTCAGCAAGTGATGACAAAATTCATCAAGGTTTGAAGCCTGAGGAGAAGACCCTAAAGCTTTGATGATCTCATAGTTTGGATTGAAGTTTTCAGTGTTCAGTTTGGGTGTTAACTTTTGATTCCATGCCCAACGGATAGGCACTTGGTCTATGGTGTTCTTGGCACCTCCAAGGAGCTACCATCCCCAGTAGGACGCAATGTTAGTGTTAGTATTTTCATCCTACCATCAGTGATAAAAAATCCTCTTTTCATTGCATATTAGGGTCTCATTCAGAAATTTTGTCATTCCACTAGGTTGCACTCCAAAATTCACTCACTGATGGTATTCCTAAAATAAAAAAATCATGAATCTCCCTCAAATTTTATTTCTTGCTGGCACACTTCCATACCTTGTTGAGTATTCATTATTGATAAAGTCAATGACATCATGCCATCACATTAGTCATGTCATCAAAGGTCAATTTGGTCAAGGTCTTCATTAGGTCATTAAGGTTTTCATGATTCAATAAAATTCAACTCCATTGTATAAATCCAGCAAGTGTCAAAATGATTAGTAACCTCTCTTCACCATGTGAAGATGATTTGTAAAGAGAAATGCTTATTTCATCATGTAATTTTGAGTTCAAATGTAAAATTTTATATTTTTACTATGTAATTTTATGTCATTCAATTTGTAATAATTTCATGACTCCCAAGCTACCAACTCAGAGTTCCACATGTCAAACATCAAAATGTCAAATTCAAATGACAACTAGAATATAAGATATTTCCAATGAGATATCATGAGCTCCATTTGGAGTTGAGGAAGGCCTCCAAAAGTTTCATGCAAGAGCACACTGTATTTTTGCACCCCCATTATGCACTTTTTGACTAGTATTGGGAGAATTTATTTTTAATGGGCTAAAATAGGTCATTTTATCTTCTTGATAGGTCCATTTTGTAGAAAAGAGAAATATATTTCCAACACACTATCATGAGTGCAATTTGGACTTCGGAAAGGCACTCAAAAGTTCATTTGAAGTTGAAATTGCATGCATGTTCATTGCATTGCGCTCATACATTGTCGGTTGCATGCCTGGAAAAAGGAGGGCACGCTTGTTCATTGCGTTGTGCACCTCCTTGAATTGCTCACCAAGCTTCAAAATAGAGTTCCCTCACTCTAAACTTTCAGCAAAGCCTTGTTTCATCATCTTGCAAGTGAGTATGACAAATTTATTGCCTCCTTACACTCCTAAGCAATGATTTCATGGTGTTTTAATGTTCTATGCAAAATTTGGTGTCTTCCTTTCTATAAACACTAGTATCATTCCTAATGTTAAAATATACTTCCTAAGAATTTCAAAACCCTTCCTACCTATCTAAAAACCCTCTATGTACCCTTACACTACCATTCCCTTTCCCCAAATCCCATTTTCCCCTAAACCCTAAGACCTAAGTAATTCAATTTCCTAGGCTCCCAAATCCCTATACCTATAATAAAAATCCTATTCCCAAATCCCACAACATTTCTACTCCCTATTACCTCCCACAATTTTATAATCCCTTCCCCCATCTCGCTATCTTTTTTCATCCCATTCCTCACTCCCTAAACCTACATTTCACTCCCAATTCATCTCCCTAGGGTTTTAGGCACCGAGACACCATGGCAGCAGAAGAGAATAGAAATTACAGTGAGGATGAATATAGATTAGAGAAGGGAGATATAAAACAAAGAATGACATACAAAGGAGGATGGAAAAACACTATTCCAAGAGAAACAAGATTACAAGATCAAAACTTAAGAAAGACCAACGCAAAAAATTAAAACCCTAAAAATGTAAAAAGAGGAAGGGAGGCTTGATATCATTGTTAAAGCCTCACTCCATGCATAACCCTTACCATCAGTCATCATTCAACAAATTTTGACAAATTTTGGGGTAATTTTTGAATTTTTTATGTTTTTCAGCAATACTAGAAAATTTGTGACAACCACAATGCCAGGCTAGGGCGCTTTTGTTTGAAGCACTTTTCGGCAAAATGAAGACCACAAATAGATGAAAAGTGATGCATATTTCCATAAAACAACTTTTCTATGTTTAGTTTTCACAAGTGGAAGGTGAAAAGGTGAAAACACACACACAAACATTCAATATTCTGCCTCCTTTTTCACCTTGGCACTGCACACTGAGAAGTCTTGGGAGAAATACGTTTTGAGGGGTAAAATCAACTCCATTATTCAAAATAAAGACATATCTAGAAATTCAATAGGATAAGCTTTCCAACGAACTATCCTAGGCTCAATTTGGACATTGGGAACCCATCTAGAACTCAACTACAAGATGGATGGCGCACCTAGCACAAAAATGATGTGTTTTAAATTTTTTTAATATTTTTCAAGTTTCATTGAATTTTTTACCTTTATATTGGGAAATCAAGTTTTTATTTATGTAATTGATGAAAGTAAATGTGATTATCATGTTTTTACTGTTACCTAGGTTAAATCATTAGGTAAATGGACTAAATGAGGTGTGATGAATCAGTTCACTTAATTTAGGGATGAGTCACTTGGACCTCCGTACACTTCAGCTTTCAACTCAATTTTTGTTGGAACTGCTCCTCCTCTCATGGATTCGACCCTAAGGCTAGGAGGAGTTTGTTTAATTCCTATGTCATATAATTTTTCAGTCATTCTATAAGAGGGACTCAGTTGGATGTTGTTTTATTGATCATAAACACTAGCGTAATCAGAATTTGGCAGAAATTTAACGAATGGGTTCCATCGATTTTGATGGAATAGCTGTGGTATGGAATTTTGACATAGTTCATTCTTAAGTTTCATATGTTTGAGTGTTTTTAACTCTCATGCTTCATTTCACTTCTATGATATGTTGATTTTCAATTTGATTTCAGAATACATCTTACATGCTCTGTTTTGGGAAAATCTTCATAATTTGTACATTTTCTTCAGTTTAGAAAGAATACATGCTTGTCTTGCTCTTTCTAGCACCTCACCAGTATGATCCATGTCAATCAAGAACCTTAAATTGTTTGAAAGTCTACCTTCATTGCTCCATCAGATGTCTTCAATCAGACCCTTATTAGCCTTGACCTAGTCTCTTTAACCTAATCCTCATCTAGCAACCCAATTTCAAAAAATCAAACTCTTCTGCACATCATAACTAGCCTAAAACCCTAATTAATCTAGCCCTCTTAGCTGTGATTTTGTGGAGAGATCCCTCTCTGGCTTTGTAGGGATAGATACCAGGTCAAAAGGTTGGTTTGTGGTTACCTCAGCTGGACTCTTCCTAAGTCTGGGAGATCCAGAGGAATGATAACATATCAGTGTCGTTGCTAGGGATCAAGGTGACAGATCTTCCCTAGGAAAGATCATCAAATTTCAGATCTGATTGCTGATGGTGAAAAGTGATTAGGCACAAGAAGGATGAAATCATTCACCTAGCGACTCCAGTGTCGACGAACCAAAAGGTTTAGAATTTTCATGGTGACTCCAATTTTCAAGAACCAGTAGTTTGAAAACCTTCTTGGTGACTTCATTGTTGTCAAGACGAGTTCTACTGCAAGAATAAATCCCAGGTATACTCCTATGGATCGATCTCGGATCCTTGGATTTCCAAATCCTATGCCTCATATTGACTTGTTTACAAATCTTCCTATATTTAAAAATGAACAAGAATATGATGCTACTTTGCATTTAGTAAGGTTTCATGTACATGTATGTAGACTAAGAGTTGATGGTCCTGAGGACTGTCTCATGAAGTTGTTTATGGCTACCAATGAAGATAAATCTAGGGTATGGTATGCAGGGTTACCAGAAGGAATCTTATGTTCTCTAAGAGATTTCCATAGTGTGTTCTCCAACCATTATGTGAAGTCTTATCTTTTTTTACAAAGCTATTCTAATTATAATGAAGGTTTCATTGCATATCTTGAAAGTATTGATCATATCGAATGTATGGATGATGAAGAAATCATTGAAGCCTTCTCTGATTTTTCCCTTCAACAATAGTCTAAAGAACCCAGTCACTTTGATACACAAGATTATAGTCAATATACAATACTTCCTCTTTTCTTGAAGATGAATGAATTTTTCATCTTAATAATCAAAAGGAATCAAATGAAATGAATCAATAGTCTGATGAAAATTTATATACTCCTTTACTTGAAATTAATGAACATATTCAACATCCTTGTAAAAATTTAGGAGGGCAAGAAGACATTTGATGTTTTGTCCAAAGAAAAAAAAGAGTACTTCCTCCTTTGATTGAAGAAGAAATAAATCAGTTTCTTAATTTTCAAATCCATATTTCATCCATTAAGAATGATGAAGTTATTGTACAATCTTGCCAGTTTCCAAGTGATTATGAAGACAAGAATAATGATTAAGAAGAAGTTGTTTTAGAGTCCTTTGCAGATACAAATCTTCCTCAAGGTTTAGAAAATGAAAGGTCTATTGATGAAAAGGAGTTTTCCCCAGATCCCATAGATATGGACACTTATGTTGGTGAAAATATTATGGAGGATCCTTTTGCTAATTTGTTATAGCTATATGGAAATAATGCTTATTCTTCTCCTTTTATTGATTCAAAAAACGTAATGCTCCATAATTTTCAAGATCCCATGGACAGTCTTTTGCAAAAATTGGAGAAGATGAATGTCGTTTTGTTTATCAACATAAATCTTGGTTTTAGTTTTCATTGTGAGTTTCCTACATATACAACATTCTGCCTGCTTGAGGTAAGTGAGAGTAGAATTTTAGTAAGTAACCATCTATTGGATTGGTTACACTATAAGGATCATTTCACCCATTTAGCAAGGATGGAAGAAGGGAAAAAAGCAGAGGAACATGCGAATGTGTTGCCTATGGCTCATGAAGAGGAAACAATTCAACTTGACAGTTGTTCTGATCTTTCTGCTGATCATCAAGATCTCTCCTTTGCACATGATTTTCAAGATCCTTCTACCAGTTTTCTACAATCATCAGATCATGATGGTTATCTTGTTTTGAATCATAGTTTTCAGCTTCAGTTGTATGTTGAGTTTCCAATATTCAAGTTTTTTGTTGATAGTGTAAATAGAGGACAATCAGGTATCTAGTTGCTTGATTGGCTTCATTGGCATTTTTCCTTTACCTAAATTAGCAATCATTTTCAGCAGTTAGAATAGAATACGGTGTAGATTTTGTTTCAGCAACAACTTTCTTTCAAGTTCAGTTTTCAACAAGTGACAACAAAATTCATCAAGGTTTGAAGGTCGAGGAGAAGACCCTAAGGCTATAATCATCTAATAATTTGGATTGAAGTTTTCAGTGTTCAGTTTGATTGTTAGCTTTTGAATTCATGCCCAATGGATAGGAACTTCATATACGATATTCTTGGCACCTTCAAGGGACTACCATCCCCAGCTGGAGCCAAAGTTAGTGTTAGTATTTCCATCTTGATATCAATGATAAAAATTCCTCTTCTCATTGCATATTAGGGTCTCATTCAGAAAATTTTTCATTCCACTAGGTTGCCTTCCAAAATTCACTCACTGATGGTAGTCCTAAAATAAAATAAAAAATCATCAATCTCCCTCAAATTTGATTACTTGCTAGCACACTTCCATACCTTGCTGAGCATCCATTGTCCATAAAGTTGATGACATCATGCCATCAAAGGTCAATCTAGTCAAGGTTTCATTAGGTCATTAGGGTTTTCATGGTTTAATAAAATTACACTCCACTGCATAAAGCCAACAAATGTCAAAATGATCTGTAACCTCTCTTCACCATGTGAAGATGAGTTTAAAGAGAAATGCTTATTTCATCATCTAATTTTGAGTTCAAATATAAATTTTTATATCTTTACTATGTAATTTTATGCTATTCGATTTGTAATAAGTTCATGACTCCCAAGCTACCAACTAAGTGTTCCACATTCCAAGCATCAAAATGTCAAAGTCAAATGCAAATAGACTAGAAGAGATTTCCAATGAGATATCACAAGCTCAATTTGGAGTTGAGGAAGGCCTTCAAAAGTTGCATGCAAGAGAACACTATTTTTGCACCTCCATTCTGCACTTTTTGACCAGTCTTGGGAGAATTGATCTTTTAGGGTCTATACTTGATCATTTTTAGTGCTTGATAGGTCCATTGTCTGGCCAATAGAAAGGGCTTTCCAATGAGTTATCATGATATCAATTTGGACTTTTGGAAGGTACTCAAAAGTTGATTTGAAGTAGACATTGTGCATCTGCATTTTGCATTGTGCTCCCGCATTGTGCGTTGTGCTCCTGCATTGTGCGTTGCGCGCTTGCATTGTGTGTTGTGTGCATAGAAGAAGGAGGGTGTGCCTGTTCATTGCACTATGCACCTACCTTAATTTCTCATCAAGCTTCAAAACAGAATGCCATCACTCTAAACTTTCAACAAACACTTGTTTCATTGTCTTGCAAGTGAGTATGAAAAATTTCTTTCCTCCTTGCACTCCTAAACAATGATTTCATGGTGTTTTAATGTTCTATGAAAAATTTGGTGTCTTCTTTGCTATAAACCCTAGTTTCATTCGTAATGTTCAAGTATACTTCCTAATACTTTCACAACCCTTCCTAGATATCTAAAAACCCTATCCCTACCTTTACACTACCATTCCCTTTCCCCAAAGCCCTTTTTCCCCTAAACCCTGAGACCTAGGCAATTCAATTTCCTAGGCTCCCAAATCCCTATACCTCTAATAAAATTCCTATTCCCAAATTCCACAACATTTCTACTCCCTATCACCTCCCTCAATTTTACAATCCCTTCCTCCATCTCCCTAATTTTTTCCATCCCTTTCCCCACTCCCTAAACCTACATTTCACTGCTAATTCATCTCCCTAGGGTTTAAGACACTAAGGCACCATGGCATAAGAAGATAATAGAAATTATAGTGAGGAGGAATTTAGATTAGAGGAGGAATATAGACAACAGAGAATGACAAACAAAGGAGGATGGAAAAACACTATGCCAAGAGAAACAAGATTGCAAGGTCAAAACTTAAGAAAGACCAATGCAAAAAATTGAAACCGTAAAAATGAGAAAAGAGGAAGGGAGGCTTGATATCGTTGTTGAAGCCTCACTCCATGCATAACCCCTACCATCAGTCATCATTCAGAAAATTTTGACAAATTTTGGGGTAATTTTTAAAGTTTTTATGTTTTTCAGCAATCCTAGACAGTTTGTGACAGCCAGAATGCTAGGAGCGAAATGCCCTAGGCATTTCACTTTTGTATGAGGCACTTTTTGGCCAAATGAAGACCACTAGTAGATGCCAAATGATGAATAAATTATAGAACACAACTTTTATAGGTTTTTTTTGCACAACTAGCAGGTCAAAAGGTGAAAAAACACACAAAAAATCAATATTCAGCCTCCTTTTTCACCTTGCCGCTGTGTGTTGAGAAGTCTTGGGAGAAATACTATTTTAGTAGTCAAATCAACTCCATTATGCAAACTAAAGACATATATATAAATTAGACATGATAAGGTTTCCAACGCTCTATACTTGGCCCAATTTGGACACCGGGATCCCATCCAAAACTCAGCTGCAAGATCAATGACGCGCCTAACACAAAAATGGTGTGTTTGACAAATGCCTGATATTTTTCAAGTTTCACTGCATTTCTTACTTTTATCTTGGGAAATCAAGTTTTTACTTATGTTATTGATGAAAGTGAATGTAATTATCATGTTTTTACTATTATCTAGGGCAAATACATTAGGTAAATGTACTTAATGATGTGTAATGAATCAGTTCACTTAAGTTAGGGATAAGTCACTTGGACCTCCCTACACTTCAGCTTTCAGCTCAGTTTTTGGTGGAACTACTCCTCTCATGGATTCAACCCCTGAGGCTGGGAGGAGTTTTCTTGATGCCAATATCATGTAATTTTTTAGTCATTCTACAGGAGGGACTCGATTGGATGTTGTTTTATTGATCAGAGACACTAGTGTAATCAGAATTTGGTAGAAATTTAATGAATGAGTTGCAACTATTTTGATGGAATACCTGTGGTATGGAATTTCAAAATAATTTCCTCTTATGTTGCATATGTTTGAATGTTTTCTAGTCTCATGTTTCATTTCACTTCTATGATATGTTGATTTTCAAGTTGATGGGCAGAATACATCTTACATGCTCCGTTTTGGGAAAATCTTCATAATTTGTCCATTTTCTTCAGTTTAGAAAGAATACATGCTTGTCTTGCTTTTTCTAGCACCTCACAAGTTTGAATCATTTCACTCAATAACCTTAGATTTTTATGTGTAGACCTACCTTTCTCCATCATATGTCTGCAATCATACCCTTATTGGCCCTGACCTAGACTCTTTGAGTTAATCCTCATCCAACAACCCAATTTCAAGCAATCAAACCCTCTTGGACATCATTATTAGCCGAAATCCCTAATTTATCTAGCCGTATTGGTTGTGATTTTGTGTAGAGATCCCTCTCTGGCTTGGTAGGGCTAGATACCAATTCAAAAGGTTGGTTTTTGGTTACCTCAGCTAGACTCTTCCTCAACCTTGGAGATCTGAAGGAGTGATAACATGATGGAGGAATGATGGATAGATAGTGAATATGAAGTGGATGGAGGATTTGGAGTGTTGTGGTGACTTGGCCTTTGCAAAATTTTATTCTTTTAACTATTGTTCCCATTCCTCAAAATCATCAGCCTTCATAATTTTACTTTTCCACATTGCATGAGTGAATGAGTGAGATGAAATTAACTAGTTGAAGGTGGCCGAGACTCTTGACCCATCCTTATCTTATAAAACCTCATCTCTCATGCATTGACAAAAAAATTTATAACTATAACATGCTTAAGAGAAGAGGTAAAAAATATTGCATACCTGTACCTACCTGATGGTTGTTGGAGAGACATGCATACTGCTACTGAGTTGATGTTATGCTACTAATGGGTCAAGTACATCTTCTTGACTACCTTTCTCTTTTTTGTTGATCTCATTTTGCTGATGGGTTGTCTTCTTGTTGATTTGCAAGTGTTGGGGGAGCTATATCCTAAAGAATACATGAACTTTTGACCCGTTTGTCCAATCATATTGCCTCTTGTAGTTTCTTCTCGACCATCTGTAGATATCCTGTAGTAATTCAGGACAACCTCTTGTAGTAGGCTTGTTTTGTCCATATCTCCCAAATGGTAGAATGGATTTACCTAAAATTTACTAAGCATGTTTCCATCATCTTTAGGCACCTCTCCATAAAAAATCTTAGCTAATAGATGCACAAATCTCAAGAACCAATTAAAATGGTTGAAGGTGATAGAGGCTAATTTCTTGGAAACTGTGCACTAGAATTTTTTGCAATTTCTTGAGCATGTTACCATCATCCATATGCATCTCCCCATGAAAAAACTTTTAAAATGGATGCACGAATATCAAGAAAAATAAAAAAAATGGCTATAGGTGATGGAAGCCAATTCTTTTAAAACTGTGTGCTAGAATTTGTTGAAATTTCTTGAGCATGTTACCATCATCCATATGCATCTCCACCTAAAACATATTGGCAAATTGATGCATGGTTTTCAGGTTATGGAAAAACTAAATTTCTACTCTATGTATTTTTGTTTCCTATAGTAAAACAAAGCCTTCTTGTTGTATTTTGGGACAACAAGGAAAATGAGAGGTAGAAGCTTGGAAATGATGAGTGGATGGTGGAATTAGATGAGGGTGATGGATTGGCATGGCCTTTGTCCTATTGGATCATTTGAGAAAAGGAGGAGAAAGTAAAAATTTGACTTCTTTTGACTAGGTTTGACCTAATGTTTTTCTTTTCTTTGGTGCCAACTTTTTTTTGTTGCTTGCAGATGTTGGAGAGCACCTACATTCATCAGAGAGATACATGGAGGAAAGATTTATTATTTTTTCTTTTCCTTTTTTTCTAGGCATACTAGCTGCCTCAATGAGGTTTTCAACTAGTAGGTCTGCCTAGGCACCTCAAAGGAGGTTTTCACCTAGGATCATGTTTTTTCTCTTTTTTTTTTTTCAACCCATTGCATATCTCATAGACATTTTCAATCAATGAGACAATCTCAAACATCTCAAAGGAGGTTTTCGCTTGATATTTTACTTTTTTCTCATATTTTTCATTTTTTTCTACCCTACTCTACTTGAGAAACAAAATAACTTTCAAGTATAAGAATACTTCCAATGGATCCATGTGCACATCAATATGACAGACAAACTGATATGTAGGCTTGAAATGTATGCTTTGAAATGTACCTTAATTTGAGAGATAAAATGACTTGAATTTGATGATATCAAGCACAGTTGAAGAAGAGAGTGTTGCTGCAACTTAGTGATTGTCTAGAACCAATCCTCAATATAAATTTCATTCCCTTGGTTTGATTTCTTATCTAGATCATTCTTCATGTCTTCTTCTACCATGAACTTTAAATATTACTCTTTTTTCTGGTTTTTCTCTTGAATACATGGAGGATTTGATGGTAACCATGAGGAAGCTTTCTCAATATCTAATTTTGATGTCTTCTCTTCATAAAGTGTAGCCCATGGTTCTTCGATCTTCTCTTTTGAATCTTCTTTTTCTGCATGTTTTCCTTCAATGGCATCAAGATAATTGCTTTTTTCTAATGTTCTTCCTGAGCTGAGATGAATATCATTGAGATCAAGAGGAGATATTTGGAAGTGTTGTACCTCAACATTGTAAGTGGGGTGAGCTACTTCAATGTGTGGGTTTGGAAATGGTGGTACAGGTAGTTGAGTGGGAGAGTATATTTGAGATGGATGTTGTTGGGGTTGTGGTTGTGGTAGAGGTGAATGGTAGGGATAAAATGGAGTTAGGTATGGAGGATATTGAGGATATTTTTGATGGCTCCCATAAGTTCCTTGCCAAACTTGTTGCCAAAATTGGTTTTGGGGTTGAGATGGCCAATGTTTCTAAGGAAATGGTGTGTTTTGATTACTTTGAGGTGGATATGTATAACCTTCAAACTATGAATTAGACACTAGCATCATGCTAGTTTGACTAGGCTACCATGGTCCTCTTGGAGCTACATAACATAGCTGATTTGGTGATTAACTTGCTCCATTGTACTCTTGGTAAACTTCCTTCAACCTTGGTAATGATGGACAATATTTAACATTATGTGATTTTGCATGGAAAACACAAATATCAACATCTTCTTTTTTTCATCATGCATCCTTAACATTTCTACCTGTTCACTTAGATTTCTAAGAATTTACATTTTAAAGTGATCAAGCAAATTTCCAGGTTTAAATTGAATTACCGATCTTGATGTTGATTGACTTACTTTCACCCTTCCTCTTGATATGTGTTTTCATGTTTCAAAAATTTCTTCAAATGATAATTGGTATATATCACCTCTACTCATGAGATCAAGAATAGCAATCCACTCATTCGTAATTGTTCTAAGAGGGTTTTTAGTGTGTTGGGTCCTAAATGATGTAGTTTTTCCCTCTTCACATTATAATGAACCTCTCTATTAGATCCTCAAGGCTCTCATCCTCTCTTAGATTCATTCTAAATATTTCTTCTTTAAGATCACGATCTCTATATTTTTCTAAAAATATATTTTTCATATCATTCCATGATCTTATTGAATTATTCCTTAAACTCATGAACTATTTAAGAGCTATATCCTTCAATGTCTCTGGAAAGAATCTCAATTTTTGAGTTTTTAATAAGTAACAATAAGATGTACAAATAATTTCAAATTCAAAGAGAAAGGTTACGGATCCTCTGACCTTAGACCATGAAATTTTGGAAGAAAATATGGAGGTATGTTCCTCATGTGCACACTACCATCAATATATTGAATGGGAAATCCAATATGATCTTCCTCATTGTCATCATATCCATCCATTTCTCCCACATTCATTTCCATCTCTTCTTCTTCTACCTGCAAAAGTGAATGGTGATGTGTCTCTTACCATACCACATGACCAAATAGGGGGGGGGGGTTGGGTTTAGTGTTGGAGAATTTTTGTTTTTGTTTTTATGATTGAATGAAAACTATAATGCAATGAAATTTTCTACTTTTGAAATTAAATATGCATAATGCAAATATTTGTTTGTTTTTTGAAAAAATTAAAAAGAAATGGATCAAGTAGGGAAGAAAACAATGCATACTTTGACACCTTCCTGGCAACGATGCCAAAAAGTGATGAGCCTTGGTATCGCAACAAGAATGGTGAAACTCCCAAGGTTGTCAACTTTAATTATCAACCCGGGGTTGGTACAAACTGAAGAGGTATCGACACTATATGTGCAGCATACAATGTGTACCTCCTTTGTTGTCATGATGTAATGGAGTGCATGTACTGAAATGAAATCCTAAACTAATTGCAGAAAATGAAATGCTCGAAATGGAAACCCTAACCTATTGTAAGAAATAAAGTAAAAGGAAAGAAACATATTCTAATTGCATAAAGATCATGAACTAAATGTAAAATAAACCTAACTCAACCCTATTTATCACATGTGATGATTTAAACTAATTGATCATGGAATCTAATCTAGGGAGTATTGACCATTTCTAGCATGTGGTAATTAAGAAATAAAAAGAACTATTTTTCTTTATCTTTTCATTTTATAAATGCAAATGCTAATCTTTCCTCGTTCTTTGGCATGGGAGATAGGGGTGGAGGAATAGGGGTATAAAGGTTTTGATGGCTTGGAGGTAAAGTAGAGGCCTAATCCTAGTTTAAATGATGATTTTTCTCAATTCTGGCTCAAAACAGGCTACTACGGGATTTCTTATAAGATGTCTATAGGATGTACTAGTTCTACAAGATCCCCTGTTCTATTACAAGAATAGGCCGAAAGCTTAGGAAGTGGTATAGAAGGTTGAATGGAGCTTGGGAAAGGTGGATAATGGAAGAATAAGGTATGGAGGTGGTGGAAACTACCCAAAACTCAAGCAAGGGCTTCAATATGGGTGGATTTGCTCAATGGAAATGGCAATTTGTTTTTATAAAACAAGAATTTGGTTTGAGATTTTAGTGCATTTTGGAGACATGGGTGGATGAGGCTTGGATTAGGTGAATGAGATGAGGTCTCCCTAAAATGTAGAATCTCTTGAAAAAACAAACATTATTGTTTACATCTATCCATAAATTCATCTATACATGGGAAATATTTATTACATAACGAAAAATTACTAGTCTAAAATCTAGAAATTTGAGAACTAGTGAGCTCATAAATCTATCAAATGCCTAACCTAATAAAGTAAAAATGCAATGGATATTTTTTTTTTTAACTGGAATGTTTTTTTGATCTAATTCAAGTGGAATCAACTTGATTTAAGCTCATTATCATGCTCTAAAAAATAGCATAAGTTTTCTCTTGTTGCCACAAAGGAGTTCTAGAAATCTAGATTTGGGAATAAGCAAACTAATCCAAGCAACTCAATGATTACTATGACCTTCCAAATCTTTTCCAAGGATGAAATGATGTTTTTTACCCTACAAAATAAATTCCATTAACCATTTAACCCAATCCTACAACAAGAAATCATTAATACTAAATGCATAAATAAAAAGAAACAAGAACAACAGATGCATGTGAATAAGAAGTGAAAAGAATAAAAGCAAATGATACAAAAGGGTTCTTAGGCTCTTGGAATGTACAAGCACAAGGAAACTCAAAGTATTATGGAGGAGACCAATATTTAGAAGCTAAATATGACATGAATCTTCATTATTTCCACCAATGCATTTACATCCCTGCAAGAAAATAGAATGGAGCTGCAAAAATACGAGTTCTCTCCACAAGAAGACTAATAGAAATCTATCCCTAGAGGAAAAATTGACTTGGTACTTATACAAAAGTATTAGAAATCATTCCCCATGAAAGGAGGAACCTTTCCCACCAAAATCCCTTGATTAGTGGATCTGGTTCCCAATACTAGGGATCTACATTAAATAGTAAGGAACACATTCCTAGATTTTCTCAATCATTGGAGTTCCACAATCTATGCCAAAACTCCATAATATCTTGCTGATTAATTATTTAATATTGATCCTCCTACAGGAGGGAGAAAGTCACTAAATTATCTCCTTCAAATCTTCATAATCTACCCAATATTCTCATAATATTCCGCAAAAATAAATAATATTAGGCACAAGTATGCAATTATTCATAACCTTCCTAATGAACATATTAAAGTTGAAAATACATTATCTAATGCAAAAAGAGAGATTTAATGTGACAAAGGATGGTCATATGGGCCTTAATTGATGTCTAATTTAGATCAACGGTCTAGAAATCACAAACATCAACTTGATTGTTCTCTACCCAAGGTGTCCAGGGATCCAAGAACTAGTAACTCAACCCAAAGCCTACAGAAATCTTGAGCTATTCCAAGGCTCGAGACAATTTTTCCCAACCCACAGGCTCTAGGGACTAGTAACTCAGCCCATAGCCTCCAAGGAACCCAAGATTTTTCAGGGCTCCCGATCATTTGTTCCAACCCACAATGATAGGAAACCATAGAACCAATCAATAACCCAAAAGGGAACCCACTACATCATGGCTATCTAGGAAATGGAAAGGCAAGGATGAAACCATTATCAATGCAAGAAAATATCCATGCCAATGACAACAAATAATCAAGGAATCACATGCATATACCACGCATCCCAAAAATCAACATGCCAAATCTCGCATGCACACTATTATTTGCAATCCATAGCTAATTTATGTCCTTACTTTCCACTGTCCAAGCTTTCTCTTGTGCACCCGTGCTTTTCTTTCCTTCTTGTTGATGTGATTTTTCTCTCTCCTTGCCAATCCTCATCAAATGATGAGCAAAAACTATCAACTAATTCTTAGATGATTTTTTATCATTGATACCTCCTTTTTCTTCATTTTCCTTCATTTTCTCTCTAATTTCTCTTATATGAATATTTGTGTCTCTTGACCTTCCTTTTCTCATATTTTCCTTTTTTTACTTAATTAAATACCAATTATTGCCTCTTTGGATTTGTTAATGCCTTTTCCAATTACCATAGCCATTATTAACCACAAGTGATGCCCATTATAATTCTTTCCCACCATTAAGCTTGGAATATGTGTCCCATGACATTGGTCTTATTTTATTTACATGATGTACCTGCAATATCCATGACCAATACCCCAAGTGAGCTAATCTGTTAAAAACATAAATATAATATGTGATTGATTGAATGTTATGAATTAACAAACTAGAGGAGTACCTCACATGAATTTATGAGTGTGCGACGGGCCCAAAAATGAGTTTTGGCATTTATTGGAATGAATAATTCCATGATGAAGATGGTGTGGTATTGATCCTTGTTTAGGGGGCAAGTTCTTGCATTCTTGTGAGTGTACATGGAGGAAGAGTAGCCTCCTCAATAGGATGTTGGCATTGAATCGTAAGTTTCCGAAATGTGTGTAAGATAGGGCATACCTCAGTGTTATGAGAGGTATTGGTACAAATTTTGCATACCGGTCCAAAACTAACTGAGTAGATAGCATGGGAGGTGGCAGTTCTCATAGTATGGGATGTTGATGCCTCGTTGACGTCATGATATCGAATATCCTATGGTGGTATCCATCTTTGGGCCATGGTATTAGTGTGATGTGGCTTCCTAGTGTGGGTTGGACTTAGAGCTTCTCTTGCTACTCAGAAATGTAGAAGGTACTAAAAGTTACTTGTATGGTGGAATTGAGAGTAGATGCAACAATAACAATGTGTTATTTTCTCTTGATTGGAGATATGGTAGTGTGGAATTTGAACTACTAAGTGGAAGATGTCATTAAACTTACCCATTTCATCACATTCATTCACCAAATGGTTGGGTTTATGACATAGGGTGCATGTGATGGGTGATCTTCTTTGTCAAGTGGCCTTAGATCGTTTTTTGCATTATCTAGTTTGGTGGTGGTGATGGGAGATTAAATGATGGGGGCCTTGCTTCATTGTTGACTATCGCTTCTCCTAACACATATAAGATGTGTAGGGGTCCATCTTCCCCTTGTGGGGGGGTGGGTTCTATGAACTTGCCATAAGAGTATAGTAAATAAGAGTTTTCTATCATGAATCTATGTATAGAAATTAAAAATTTACAGAACCTAGGGAGGTGGGGGAACCTTCGCCTATGATGGTTTCCTGCAAAAATATTGCATGTGTGGTGCTAGCCCCTAGGTCTACTTCTCTGAACAACCTAGGTGATTGGGTATTTTTGGTTAAATGTACATAATTTAGGGTAGAGGTTAACCAAATGAGTTGGGTCATCTCATAGAGCACATGGAAATGCATGGGAGGGGGTCAGTTGTTCATGTTGCCTTTGAGTGTTGTGGGCAGGTATTTGAGAGGGGTTAGAGAATGAAGCTAGTTCCTCTCGAATATAAAAGAGGGTTTTTCATCCATCGTTAACTTGGGGTTGTGATAGTACTATTTTTTCATTAATACTAGCTTGAATGAGTGTGATTAACATCTATTGGTATCTATGGATATTAGGGTAGTGTTGAGTGTAGTGTACATGTTTTCCGCATATAGCACATGCATGATTGGTGCATAATTATTTATTACGTAATGACATAGCCTTTTCTCCTCCAAATCAATTACATAGGTAAAACTTGAATTTCCCATAGATAAAAGTCAACCTGGAATAAAACAGTGAAAATTGTGGAAAACTGTCAAATGCATAGTAACCCTGGTAAACGCACAACGACCCTAGTCAAATGCATAGCGTCCTCTTCAAGATGACTTTTGACCACCTTCCCGATGCCCAAATCTAGCCCGGGATAGCTCATTGGAAAGATTACCTTGTCTAGTTTAAAAAATTATCCTTGGTTTTGAAAATGAGCATCATTTACCCCTCAAAAATTGCAATCTCCCATGACTACTCAAACACTCAGCGATTAGACCAGAAAAGAGGCAAAAAGGTGATTTTTTTTGTAGTTTTAGACCCTTTTGGATGACTAGCTGTGCTCCAAATACTTAGAAAAAGTACAGGGTGCATGTCTTCATCATTTTGAATCCAAAAATTCTAACAATTTTCTCATTATATGCTCCAAACAAAAGCACAACGTCCAAGGTGCTACGCATTTGACCATTCTGACTGTGCCAAAATTTCTTCAAAAAACACAGCAAAACATATCTTTCTAAAATTGTTCAAAAATGGCCAAAATTGGTGGGCTGACAGATGGATATATGTTTTAGGCATGTAGTGATGCCTCGACAAGGATATCCAACCTCTTTTTCTCCTCTTGTTTGGTCAAAGCCTCAATCTATGCATGAGCTCCTTTGAGCTTGGCTCTTGCAATTTTGTCTCTCATAGCATAATGCTTTGCCATCCTTCTTTGAATATCATTGTCATTCTTGGCCTTGCCTAGGAGCTTCTCCAGATGATCATTTACCTTCTGAAGCCAATATTCTTGGTTTTCTTTTACCATCTTGGCAAATTGCTCATTCAATGTGAGCTGATTGGCCATTTCTTCCTCCCTTTTCCTTTCCTACTCCAAGGCTCTTTTTAGGCCTCTAGTCCTTGGCCTTCTTCTTGGCATCTGTTCATCAAGTAGCTCACCAAAGTGTCCATATGCCTCATCAAGTAAGGATTTTTCCATTTAAACCTCTCTCTTTGCCTTTCTGAGTTGAATCTCCATGACCTCATTTTTTACCTCAGACTTCCTATTTTCTTGCTCATAGTAGGAAATGATCCATTTGGCCCTTTGCAAGTTGACCTCGAGCTCTCCTATGAGTGCATTCTTCTCCTTGATGAAAATAGCTATGATTTTGTAGTCATCATTTTCATTAGATTCAACTAATTGAAAATCATACTCTATCTCATGGAGGTCTTCCTCTTGCTGTTAGACCTTTGCCTCTACAATGTTTTCCTTACCCTTATATACCTGCTTTGTCGATGAAGAAGGCAAGGCTCCTCCCACAATCAATGGGGAAACAATTTCCTATGCCCTCTCTGATAGGTATGTGCCAAGGTACCTAAACCAATGCTTTTGGGCTTATAGCTCTCACCATGCTCCATATGCTCCTACTAAGTTCCATTATCTCTACTAGGTGAATAAATAGGCCGATGAAAAGGTGATGATGGAGGTGATGGCATGACTAACTCATGAGATGAAGTTGAAAGATGTATAGGCTGAGTTGGAGGAATGGATGTGTGTGGATGAGAGGACTTCTTGTCCATGTTGAATAGGTAGTACTGTGAAAATATCATTGGATACGAAAGTGTCCCATGCAATATTAAGCTGATCAAGGCTATTATCGGGAAAACTAGCGTCCATTCAGAGCTGCTAGTCCCACTAAGATGGGTAGGTATCTTAGAAACAGACAAACTAAAGTCACTTGTGTTTTTCTTTATGAGAAATAGATGAGAGAGAGGCAGAGAGTACCAACCTCAGTCTTTCGCTTGGCTCCTTGCTTGTTTCCTCTCCCCTTTGATAGAGCTTGGGCACTCTTTCCTTATTTTTCCCACTTCAAAGAAAACCTGTAGAGTCAAAGTAGCATAATACCATCAAAGCATAGAGATCTATAACCATAAATAATATAGGATCATATATATATTAACCATAGAAATTCATATATCAACACAAGATTTAGAGATATACAAGAATATGGAGGAAAACTCAAATAGCTTTATTGATAGAAGTAGTAGAGAGGATTACAACCCATTGATCTGACCCAGCCCATCCTCCCAGCATGAAATCCCTCTTCACCTCATGAAAATCTAGATCACCCAACACTATGATGTTCTACAAAGAAACCAACAGCACTTCCTTACAAGATACCAAAATTCCAACCTCTGGATCTCTAGGATGAGGGATCCATATATAGATATTTTTTGTGGGTGAGTCAGCGTCTGGGATTTTGATTAGTGTCATTTCTCTGATAGTTCTTGGTTCCACTTGGAGATTTCATGATCTCTTACTCATCCCTGGGCAAATTCAGAGAGGTAAGTGTCAAATGGGTAGTTTCTAGAAAATTCTCTGGGTTTCCACCTAGCCAACTGCCTTTTCCATTTGTCTGCTCTTGCTTATCGCAGCCTACAGAAGGATTTTCAGTATGCATCACACTTTTTGCATGTAGTAGGTGAAATTCATCACACTCTTAGCATTGAGCAGTCTGTATGGTCTAGTTTTGACCAATTCTGAGCAATTTTTCAAGGAGAACTTTTAGGAGATGATGTAACCAACTGACCTTATTCCTTTAGGGTATGAAACAACACTTTTAGGGGCTTAGAAGCCTTGGCCTATGGACATATGAGATTGGGGTTGCAGTGCCCAAATATTTCTATAATAGTTTCCCCCTAAAGCATGAGGTCGTAAATCTTTTGATGCCAGGTGAAATGCTTTATCATGAGGATCTGAGGTTTTTTGAACTAGAAGGTGACCTGTAATAAGATACAACACAATACATTATCTTAATAATATTTTCATGATCTAGCTAAGGTGAGAATTCCCATGCTCAACTTTCTAAGTTCATTTTCATGTACATAAGATGGACAACCATCTATGTGGCAGACTGATGATTCTGGTAGAGTCATCATCCCTCAGTTTGGATGACTATCTGTGCAGCTATGATGTACATTTTATGTCTTTATTTTCCTAAATATATCATAGCCCAGATGGATGAAACTAGATCCGAGGTCTTCAAACTTGTTCAATCTTCAACTGAAATACAAGTTGATCCATGTGAAAATATGTTCTGATGTCGAACATAGAAAGACATTACCTAATTACCAGCCAATGATGTACGTTGTTAACAGGCACGAGAGGAATCACTGATGATGATAATGATCCTCAATGTACGGTAGTACAATTCACATGGTGTGAATACATGAGTCGATGTCGAACACCATGTAAAATCTTCCGGTCGAAGGCCACTGATGTAAACCTATAGGCGGAAGTGAGAAACTTGCCATTGAGGCATGCAAGCTTCCAAGTACTGAAAGGGTTGTTCCTAAGTCAACTTCTTGGATAATGAGTTGATGTCGACAAGAAGTGACCCATCATAGGAGGGCCTTAATGAATCCCACAACTACGACATGAAATGGAGCAAATTATTTTTTGGAGGTGAAAACGATATGATGATACAAGGTTCAGGGTGGTGGTAATGAAAGAATGAAGCGTGAAGTTATTGCAACAGATGAGATGTAAGCTGGGTTGGTGAATTCTCTGAGTGACTTCTCTTGAACATATCGGCAACATTGAAATGGACTGGTAGCATTAACCCCAAAAATAGATGGTACGGAGGACCAATGGTGATATGAATAGTGAATGGAATAACGCAACCCAACTCAATCATGGTGATGAAGTGAAAGTGTCATGTTCAAGAGCAACCTACTACCAATAAAGTTTCTTCAAGTTTTCTTCCCAATTTTTTCCCAGTCATTGCTGACCAGTACCTCTTTATTTTAGTCAAGATTGAGGAGGATAACATATGCTTGTTCTATAATTTTCCCTTCGGGCAAACTCGTTGCTATGTTTTAACAAGCCTAGCAACAATGAAACTCGCTCTTGTCTGCATGGACAAGTTTGTCACTATTGTTTTAACGAGTTTAATGACAAAGATAACTTAGTCCTTTTCGATTTTAGAGAGTCGGAAAAGAGGTGGAAAGGAAACTATAGTAATCCTTTTTCATAGTATAATACCTTAAGTTTGAAAAAGTATAAAATAATACGAAAGGGATGAATTTCCAATAGTTTTAATGAGCCGAACAAGCCAAGCACTCGATGTTTTTGTGTAATGATCCCTTGGGTCCAAAAAGATTAAAATATAGAGGAGGGATGGCACTTCCAATCACTTTAATGAGATGTAGAGGCCAAATTGCTCGGCAATATTTTCATATTTTATGAGTTAGATGAAAAGAGCTTATAGGAGACTTGTTTTTTAAGGAACGAGTGATGTTTTCAAATAGCAGCTGGTTCCAGGTAAGGTTTGGAACTTTTCAATCATGGCAGTATAAAGAAGATGGCTAATAGAATCACTCATCGCAAATGTTCCTCAAAAGGGGTAAACAATCAAATGGAGCCATATGATCGGCTAGAAAGAGTGGAGGTGATGGTAAGAACACGAACAAGGCTCAAAATTTGATGATTATGCGATCACAATGGTTGTTTACCAAAGGATGGGTTAATTTTTTAATGAGCTTAAACTCTGGGGAAACATATGATCATTGCTAGGTTTATTTTTTAACGAGCTTGAAATTCGTGTAAACCTGCTCATGATAATATTCAATGATGTTTGATTTACCATTAACACTATGTTCTCTTGATGGTCGTACTACCTTTTCAATTGCTCCATCAAACTGATTAGAAATGTACATACATGCTTGGAAATGAGTAAAAAAACTGTTACCTTACTTGAATTACATGAATAATAACATAAAAGTAGTTTTTTACCCCTCATTTTACCATTTCATTCAAATTTGGGATTGTTAGAGCTCTCGAGGTGTTTTCCTCCTCGATTTTCATCAGTTGATTTTGGGAGATTCTGTGGACAATTTTCGGGACCGTCTAGACCAGGTAGGAGCTAAACTTGAGCTCTTCAATTGCATTCTTTCCTTTTCTGATTCTGAGCATGTTTCCCTGCTTTTCTGAGCCTCTAGGGTTTGAACATTTCGTTCTCTCCCCATCACACCTAGTACACATTGAAAGTTATGATGCATACTGAGCTGGCCATTAGCTAGTCAGTATGCATCCCACCCAGTACACAGCTAGGGTGTGATGGGTGCAAGAAGGAAAGTTTGTGCATTGATTTTTGATGGAATTTTTTCCTGTTTTTGCCCAAATCAGAATCCTAATTCTTCTCTTGTTTGTTTTTCAGAGATTCATCGGAGCAAGATGGTCATTACATGGCATGAACATGAGCATGAATAGGAGGATATGATTGCCTTACATGAACCAAGTACGATAACTACATTGCAGAACTCTGGTTTGCTCAAGTTCTTCCACATATCTAGCATGAGGCAACAAATCAACTTGTTGCAATATCTTCTCAATGCCTGGGATCCTACCAACCAAGTGTTCCAGATTAGAGGTAAATCCCTCCCTTTGACTATTGAGGACGTCTACCTTTTGATCGATTTGTCGAGGCGTGGTGCGCCTCTCTCACTATCAAGTTCCGCTCGTGGGGGAGAATTTGTGAGGGATTATATTAGTTGATACTATAGAGATGGATCTCAGCTGAGCAGGGATGGCAAGATCAACATTAGGGACGTTACTGATTGGTATTTGAGGACTATCTTATTCACCTTTGCTTGATTGGCTAGCAACGGGGCTCTTCACTTGGCCAACGGGTCCTATATACAGTATGCCTTGGAATGCCTTGAACCAAAGGTATTCAACTGGTGTGATGCAGTACTTTCGTTGATAAAAGAACAACTTACCAAGGTGAAAAATGGAAGATCTAAGAACTTTGGTTATGGTTCCATTCTGACCACTTTCACCTTGGAGAAGATCCCACTGATGCAGCCACAATACATTTCACTCAGATTGCTAGCACCAACAGAGCCACAGATGCAGAGATGGGTTGACCTTATGGCTAGACATGCTGGTCAATCATAGATTTCATTCTCTGATGCCTTCTTCGAGTGGTTCAACTGTTAGCAGATGGTGTATGTCAAGTATCCCTATGCCAGGATGGATTTCTGAGGAGGCCCAGATTTGGTGTTGCCACCTAGTGAGCAGTGGGGTGTCATAGGTAAAAAATCTCTGACCATGTCTCTGTTTATTGCCTTTATAATGTTCTTGTGTTTTTTAAATGTTATCAAGACTAATCAAACTCATGTATTCATGCAGATATTGGACCAGTGCGACCAACAGTACACCCGACAGTAGCAGATATCGTTCCAGTAGGACAGGCTGTAGGGAGGGTTGTCCTTCTCAATCTAGATGTAGCCAAGACCCTTGCAATGTTGCAGGATCATATCGAGGGCCTCACCCTCGGTATTCCAGACGTGAGGACCGACGAGTTTCCTCTGAGATTACAGCACCATACTACTGGCGTGCCGAGTTGATGGACTAGGCTCCTATGCATGATCACACAGGTGGTGACCTGTTATCACCAGCATCTTTAGTCTAGGGTGATTTCCTACATTTTTTGAGTTTTTGGGTTGTGTGACCGATTTTATCCTGGACACAGAAAATTTTGTAAAAACTATAAATAGTTATATATATTTTTTATTTTTAGAGCTTCTATTTTGGTTAAGTTATATGATCCTGATGCAAATGTTGATGAAATGATTTTCGTTTGTAAATGTTGCAAATGTCTATCTAACACATAATTTGCTAATGAATCAATTAATGTGTTTAAGTTTCTAGAAATGTGTTGATATTAAATAGAATCAAACTACCTTTCCAAAATCCTAATCCTTAGGAACATGTGATAGATAGCTGGATTCCGAACGGAATAGATGCCGATAAGTTGTAGAATGATGAGTTGTGAGTCTATCCTGACGATAAGCCAGCGTATGCCATGTGCATTGGCATCAGAGAGGAGCTCCATAAACACGCATATTCAGCGATGTTGTTTGTTGACCGACCAATACATACCCCTCTGACACTCACTAACTTGCTACTTGGATCAAAAATGGCCCAGGCTGTAGAAGATAGGTTTTGCATACTACGACTAGCTCCATCAGCATATCCATCAAATGACTCCAATAGGTTCGACGTCTGCAACAAATGCAAAAGTGGATTACCTAACCAAAATGATTACTCTTGATGAAAACAAAAATGTAACAAAAGCATATGAAGAGATTACTACGCTTAGTCAAGCATAGTAACACTTAAGGTACAACCCATTTCGGGGTTGCAACAGTGGAATCCCATCATAATCTACTAGCTTGTAGGCTCCCTTTTCTAATACATGCTTAACAATGTAGGGACCCATCCACAAATATTGGAACTTACCTGCTCCCAATTTATCGGATTCCTGTCGTAAAGTAAGACCAGGTCACCTTCTGAGAAGACACAGGGTTTGACATTCTTGTCAAATTGCACCTTGAATCATTTCTTATGTGCATCATTAGCCAAAGAGGCATCATGAAGGGTTTCATCCAATTGGATTAATTCCAAGAAATGAGTCTCTTCCTCTCAAGTTCCAAGGAGAAGGTCGACTGCGAGCTTGAGAGATGAAATCTCACACTGAATTGGTAAGACTACTTCTAGGCCATACACCAGCTGAAAGGGTGTAAATCTGGTTGCATTTCTTATCGATGTTTGGTATGCCCACAAGGCCAAGTATAGGACTAGGTGCCAACTTTGTTTATGGACTCCAATCATCCTTTGCAGCATGTGCTTCAGGACTTTGTTGATTGCCTCAACTTGTCTGTTAGCTTGCGGATAATATGGAGTGGAACTCTCATGGGACAATCCCAATTTGGCAGCCAGTTCAACCATCATGTGATTATAGAAGTGTGATCCATGATCTGTGACTACAACTTGTGGAACATCGAATATGGAGATTACATGATTAAAAAGGAAAAGAGCAGTTGTTTCAGCACTATTGTTTAATGTAGGCATTGGCTTGACCCATTTCGTAAAATAGTCAAATGTGACTATGATATACCAATGACCCCCAGCCAAGGTGGGGTCACATGTCATGAAATCTATTCCCTATTTGGTGAACAACCCAACAACAACTACTAGATGTAGAGGTGTGGCCGGTATTCTGGTTTTGTGGTCCAAGATTTGACAAGCATGGCAACTTTTGACTGTTGTTATGCAATCTTTGAACATTGTTGGCCAAAAGTAACCTGCGCATAAAATATTTTGTGTCGTAGCATAACCAAATTGATGCCCCCCACACGTGCCTTAATGAGAATCATTCAGGACTTTTTTGACCTCCTCCTGGGTGAGGCACCTTCGAAGAACTGTATCGATACCTCGACTGTAAAGTGTATCACCAAAGATCATGTAGTCTTTTGCTTGGTATCGAGTACGTCATTGTTATGAGTGAGAGGTATGAGGTCTATATGTTTGGGTTTGGATATAGATGATTATATCTCCATACCACGGATCTCTCGATGATATTAAAAACAAAGATTCATCCACGATTGATGCTCTAGATGTTGAATCGTTGAATGATGATGGGAAGTCACATAGTAACTCCCCTAAAACTAGAGATTTCTTTGATTTTGATTTTAGGAATTCCAAATCAAACTCTTGTAAAATAGCTATCCATTTTGAATATTTTCCCCCAAGCAACTGATGTGACAAGATGTAATTCATAGGGTTGCAATCTGACAAAATGGTAGTTTTGTGAAAGAGGATATAGTGTCGAAATTTCTGTACTACTTGAATAGCTGCTAGGGCTAACTTTTCAACATAGGAGTACTTGCTTTATGTATCATTTAAGTTTCAACTTAAATAATAGACAGGATTTTCAATTCCATCGCCTTCTTGAACTAAAACCATAGCTATGGTCATATTTGCCATAGCTAGATACAGGTTAAATTCCTTTTGATAGTCAGGAGTGTACATTAATGATGCTTTTACTAGGGATTCCTTTAGAGCATCAAAGGAAGCTTGCACAACTTGATCCCAGTTGAAGGGCACTTCTTTTTTCAAAAGACACGTATAACTTTTAGCAAGTTCGGCGTAATTTGGAATGAACCTCCTTAGAAATTTTGCTTTCCCTTGGAGTTTCTAAATCTGAAGAAAATTTGAAGGTGGAGGCATATCGTTGATTGCCTGAACCTTACATGGGTCGAGACAAATGCCATCCTTTGAAACCACAAAGCCAAGTAAATGGCTAGAACCGACACAAAACACACACTTGTGTGGATTGAGTCGTATCTTGTAGTATTGGAAACATAGAAATATAGCTCTCAAATGCTGTGGATGATCAGTCCACTTTTGCGAATGAGCCAGAATATCGTCGAGGTATGGTTGAACAATGTTCTTGATGTCATGGAAGGCATAATTCATAGCCCTCTGAAAAGTTTCCCTTGCATTCTTTAAACTGAAAGGTAACTTGCGGTACGTGACTGTGCCCCACGAAAAAAATAAATGCAGTCTTTGACTGGTCCTGTGGGTGGATATTTATTTTATTATAGCCAGAAAATCCATCCATAAATGAAAATATTTCACATCCAGTGCATTCACCAATTATCTGGTCGATGAAGGGTGTAGGATAATTGTCCTTTGAACAAGCTTGATTTACATCCTTGTAATCAACGCACACTCTAATTGTTCCTTGATTTTTTATCACAGGAACAATATTCGATACCCAATCAGTTAGAGGAACCAGGTAAATGAAACCAGCATGTAAAAGTTTTTCAACTTCTGCCTTGATGGTAGTGGCTTTCTTCGGGTGCACCTGCCGAAGCCGTTGTCATACCAGTTTTACATTTGGATACATCTTAATTTTGTGTTAAATTATGCTTGAGTCAATGCCTAGAATTTCTTCATATGACCATGCAAAGACATCTCTGAACTCGCGAAAGAGAGTAGAATATATTTCCAGTTCTGAAAAAGAACAAGATTTCCCGACATGAATATTCTCTACAACATCTGGCTTGGTAGAGATATTTATGGCAATAGTTTCTTTGATACTGGACAAATTTTACTAGGAATCCACTGTATTCACAGTATTTGATAGGAAATCAAAAAATTAAGGATGATCAAGGTCGTTGGAACAATCTTCGTGGTAATTCGAAAGATGAAAACGATGGTGGTAATCCTCCCATGGTGCCTATCCTATCATCATTGATTGAAGGATTCCTTCATCTATAGAATGTACATGCGACCAAGGATCTGAAGAGATGCATTATTCCTTAGACCTATCTATCCAAACACTCGATGAGCTCTGATTTGGGTTTGCCACCCAGGCTAAGAAAATTTATTGCTATAATATTTGTATTGGCCTTGGAGGCAATACCTGGTGATGATCCATGCTAACATCATGTTCAGAAATCTTCTAAATCTTTTTAGATACAGAAGATACCATATTGCAGGTCTCCATCGTGGCTACTTTCGCCAAATTACTCGGAGGTGATAGAGAAAAAGTACCCATCAATGTAGGGTCTTTTAGGAGGCATACTTCGATATTTTGAAGAAATTGAGAGCTTCCATGGATCATGGGGATGCTTCCCATAACTTGTGAACTGTTGGGGAGGAAGGTTTGTTGGTCAATGATTGTAATTCCTCCTTGAAAAGGAAATGCAATCTTTCTATAGTATGTTGACACAATAGTAGCCATAGCATAAATCCAGGGCCTTCCTAGTAGGATGTTGTAATCGAGATTTCCATCGATAACTTCAACATCAATTTCTACTATTTTTCCCCGCAGTTCAACTTGCAGGTTACTTAAAATCTGGTATGGGGTGTATGTCCGTCCATCAAGGGCTTTTAATGTCGTTGACGATTGCGACAAGGGTGGTGAGCCTAATCTTTTCTAGCAACTCATTGGCATAATACATGTAGATGCCCCCTCATTAATAATTGTTCAATGAACAGTTTTGTTGAGGGCTTTCACTTGAATGAGGAAAGCGAGTTGAGCTGGTAACTGGGGTTCATATCCTATATGATTAAAGGCCACAATATTAGTATCCATTGGGTCAATCCAACCTATCGCTGACAATAGAGCCTACTTTTGGGAGGGGAAATTTTGCAATACTTCGAGTGTCGACATAGCAGATGGCGATTGGGCCAGATCCTCAACTATATTATAATTCTATGCTACTCTGGCATGAGGACTAAATGTTGATTTGTGTACTACTCCCTTTGGCGGCTTTATCGTTAGCTCAGGAGTGATGGGTGGTGCAACTTTGGTCGAAGTTGTTGTCGAACTACTGGGATGATTAGTAGCCTTGTTGTTCGACAGCTGTGGATTCATGTAATCTTTATTCCTTGTTGATATAAAAGCATCATTTTTTTTCGAAATGGACAACATAAGCACTTGAGATGGGGAAGCATTGTCGCTAGCAACCACACTGGTTTCTGGGTTTGGAAATGGATTAGTCAATACTACTAAGGTTTTTGAGTTCTTGAAGAATTTCTTAATCTTAGCTTTATGTGGAAAATATTTCATCCAGTGATCCTCATCGCATATGTGACATGCTCAAGGAGTCTTCCTTTACTCAGAAGGGTTCACAGAAGATTTTTCAGGAGACGAATCATCCTATTTTTTCTTTTTTTCTTTTCCTTTTCTTCTCGCCCCCTGGTTGCTTCGGTTCTTTGCCTTTGTCGGTTGATACGAAATTAACCTCCGAGGCAAGAAGTTCTTCATTTGCATTTTGACCAAAAACCGTACAGGCCTTCTTAGATGTAGCCTTTGTAGTTTTCATGTTGGTTGTAACTATCATGCCATTACCGACATGAGAGTCTTTGTTTGATTTAGGAGGAGGAGGAACAGAAAACTCTGGTCGAGGAGCATCAAGGATTTTGTCATGGAGCATGTCAGACTGAGTATAGATCAAGTCTAGATATTGCGCATGAGAAATGACTTGCTCTTCAGTGACAACTCCTCCCTTGGCCACATCTTTTGTAATAGAGGGTAACAATAACTTAATAAACCATTCAGCTAATAGCTAATCAGAAACATATGTCTTTACCATTAACGATGATGCCGCCACTCATGAATATGATTAGATATGTGAGTGGCTGTCATCTGCTTAAAATTGGTAAGAAGCTCCATTCTGGTTTCATACCTTATGGGTAACTAAAAATGGGTTAAAAGGTGGTGGTGAGGGCATTGAAGTTATTGAATGAAGCTCTCGGCAATTCGATATACCATTTTGATGTCGGACTAGTTAATGTTCGCTGAAAAAGGCGAAGTCTAATCGAATCATCATTAAGAGTGTTGGACAAACACCATAGATGAAATGTCATCACATGATTCGATGGATCTTCACTCAAATTTCCATTGAATTTAGGAATATCTGATGAAATTTTATGAGAAGTCGCTGGCCACCAAGGGGCATAAGAAATTGGATCATTTCTTAACCGATTTATATCTAGTAATTCTAAAGTTACTATGAAAGGAAACTACTGATACAGGTTTGTCGAAGCATACCCAGGATAAGATGGGATCACCTGAGCTGTGGGTGTTTTCATACTAGCATAATGTATTTGACACTGATAACTTTGATAAGGTTGATGGACGTAACCGTTATGATATGATTGTTGGTAACCATTTTGAATATACGACTGCCCATTACCTGCAAAGCTTTGTTGCTCAGGTCCTGGGTAAGTTTTCTAGAATTTAGGTTGTTGATATTACATCATCCATGGCTATGAGACCATTTACTATTGCCCAATACTAGATGTTTTACTAAGATGAGGGGTTATAGTACCCATTTGAGCCTGAGTCGTTTCAATGAGGGAACCACTAATCGACGGCTGTGATTGAGTCGCGAAGATAGGAGGCTGTTGTATTATGACCTAAGATACTGGAGGTTGACATACAACGGGAAACGCTTGTACTTGTGACACCATCACAATATCCAGTGTAGTGGGAATCTTCGACACAGGTTGATTTGGTTGTATAGAATATACAATTCTTGGCTGTTGAGGTAGTATTGGTACCCAACCACTGGATGTGATTCCAGCCTGACCTAAATTCTGTTGTGAACTCCCATATGGTTGTTCTCTCAGAGGGAATAATGGAAAGGCATACTGTCCCCCATATGGCAGAAATCCAATGTTCAAAGGAAAAATTTGCCTTTGGAGACTGGACTCCCCAAATTGACACTATTGCAAAGGATAAATTTGTTGAGACTCAACATAAGAAATTATAGATAAGGTTCCAGATGAAAAAATAGGAACAGATCATACTGTTGAGACAGTCTCTGTCTGGACTCCATCTTGCTGTTGATAGCTAGTTGGGACAGATGGTACACCAACGAACATTGTCGGAGTCGCAGCAAGAGGTTATGTTGTTGCTGTGTCAGATGACACAGTCCTGGATGTCGATGGTTGTTCAAACATATAGATTCTATCCAAAAGATTTCCTAGCGATCCTACAGGAACTTGTGATGAAGGGTGACCAACTTTTGTAGTGGAAGGATATAGGTGGATCTCAGTTCTAAAATGCAATGGAGTATTGGATGGAATATTCTCCACAATCTCTTCTATAGAAATCAAACCAAGTGGAAGAGGTAGATCGTCAGGTCCATAAAATATTTCTGGTGTTGAAGAAGGTATAGAGTCTGCAGCAATAGATGCTAGAGGGGTAACACCTTCCGAATCAGCCCTAGATGGAGTTGGTTCAGAAATAGAAGTTTTTACCACTACTCTAGGATCAGTTACAGTATCCTCTTATAGCTGCATAACTTCTTCTGTAGAGGCACGGATACCCGAAATAGTTGGAGTAACTAGAGTCTCTGAGGATGTTGAAACACAAGTTTCAAATAAACTAGGAGACTTCGACCAAGTTAAATGAGACCGCTTGGCCCATAATGGTTTCGTTTCCAGAGTCAAAGATGGTTGACTCACTAGTCTCTGTGAACAATGGGGTTTTGATTGACTTTTTTCAACGATTGCGGATTACTCGATAAACTCAAAAATAAAAAGGGGAAAATGTGATTCCAAATTAAATGAATTTTATGATTCTTTGGCACAACTTACTTTTTCAATTTTTAAGAGTTGAGAAAAAGCTAAATATGACTCTAGTCGCCTTCGTTTTTTAATGAGCCTAAAGTGGCAATTGCTCCGATGGACCTTTTCTTTTGAGCTTGAAAAGGAACGAAAGTGACTACTCTAGAAATCTAGACAGAGGGATTACCAAACCAACTGCAAAACTGTAGAATATGTTTTAAGGAACAGTAGTCAATCTTCCTGAATGTTGTGTTCAGTGCATTGCGATCGATAGGGTGTAGACATAGCTTCCTAAGGGTAAAGGATATAACCTATTGTGGTCTCCCAATATATACTCAATGGTACGTGGGAGCACAAGTCCGTACTGGCACTTTTCATATCAAAGAGGAGGAATCACCCAACCTATGATGAAAGCGATAGCTACTGGGCTTTACGACACCAGAATACATCTCTAGCCTAGACTTCTAGATGTTGTGCGTTAGGTTCCAAAGTGTTTTTATGTTCATTGAAATTTATTTTACGGTTGATCTTTCTTAAGAAGTTTTCCTTTAAGGTTCACCGCGTGATGTAGATATACAATTCCTAAATATGCAACCTAAGATGATAAAAATTCATTTACTTTGTTTTTGCAGTGAAAATCCTAGCTACTAAGGAAACAAAAGCAAGATTGTTTCAACATAGAGCAGAGAGCATACACTAAAATGCATTGTCTTAAATCAATTTCCGCACGCACTCTAAATGCAAATGCACATGCATGTATTTTTTTTTCGCTTTCTTAATGTGTGAATGACAAAAATAATGCTAAGTACAGATATGAACTATTTTATTTCAAAGTGACAATACTAACAATTTTCTTCTGAAAAAACGAAAGGAAGACTAAGACAACACTTTGCGATTTCGAATTGAAAACTGCTTTCGACACTTGAAATACTATCAATTCAAATCAAATACAGTGGCAAAAGTGTATTCCACTATCAAAAAGAGGAAGAATCTTTTCTTTAACTGAAAACGACACTTGCGACACTTTCAAATAAAAAGATGACAATTCGATTAAGCTATTGTTTGCAAAGGAGAACTGTAAATGATGAAAAAATACATGAAAACATTCACAATTCTTTGAATGATGGAGGCTAAATAATGAAAAGGAAAGGAGTTTCAACAGTGGTATATTGATCATAGACAACAAAAATACTGCATAAAGATAAAGACAATGAAGAGAAAACCAAAATCTAGAGGCAGAAATAGTCTTACCTAATCATCACACCTGTAACACAGGGAAACAGGGATGCATCACACCTACAGCACAATGGAGGTGCGATGCAACTAGACTACCAATGAGAGAAAATGCGATGGTCCAGGGACAAGAATGGGCTTGGTTTTTTCTCACAGTTTATAGCTTAGTGGAGTTGCCATTTTGTTATCGGGAAAACTAGTGTCCATTCAGAGCTGCTAGTCCCACTGAGATGGATAGCTATCTTAGAAACAAACAAACTAAAGTCACTTTTGTTTTCCTTTATGAGAAATAGATGAGAGAGAAGTAGAGAGTACCAACCTCAATCTTTCATTTGGCTCCTTGCTTGTTTCCTCTCCCCTTTAACAGAGCTTTGCAACTCTTTCCTTACTTTTCCCACTTCAAAGAACACCTGTAGAGTCAAAGCAGCATAATACCATCAAAGCATAGAGATCTATAACCATAAACAATATAGGATCAAGTATATATTAACCATACAAATGCATATATCAACACAAGATTCAAAGATATACAAGAATATGGAGGAAAACTCAAATAGCTTTATTGATAGAAGTAGTAGAAGATAGGATTACAACCCATTGATCTGACCCAGCACCATCCTCCCAACATGAAAGCCCTCTTCACCTCATGAAAAGCTAGATCACCCAACACTATGATGTTCCACAGAGAAACCAATAACACTTCCTTACAAGATACCAAAATTCTAGTCTCTAGATCTATAGGATGAGGGATCCATATATAGATATTTGTAGGTGGGTGAGTCAGCTTCTGGGATTTTGATTAGTGTCATTTCTCTATTAGTTCTTGGTTCCACTTGGAGATTTCATGATCATTTAGTCATCCCCGGGTGAATTTAGAGAGGCAAGCGTTAAATGGGTAGTTTCTAGAAGATTCTCTGGGTTTCCACCTAGCCAACTGCCTCTTCCATTTATCTGCTCTCGCTCATTGCACCCTACAGAAGGGATTTTCAATATGCATCACACTTTTTACATGTAGTAGGTGAGATGCATCGCACCCTTAGCACTGAGTAGCCTGTATGGTCCAGTTTTGACCAGTTCTGAGTAGTTTTTCAAGGAGAACTTCTGGGAGATGATGTAATCAGCTGACCTTGTTCCTTTAGGGTATGAAACAACACTTTTAGGTGCTTATAAGCCCTTGGTTTATGGACACATGAGAATCGGGTTGCAATGCCCAAATATGTCTATAACAAAGGCGGTGAAATATGTTGTGCATTTGATGATCACAATCTTTCGTTCGGGCAATGTATGACATCTATCAATATCTCGGTAAAGATAGAAGGGTAGATTGAGCATTATGACTCTTGTGAAATGCATGAGTAGCCAAATATGATAGGAAAAGAGCCTAGAAAACCTACCCTCACATGTGAAGTACTTGATGATGATTTTCATCATAGGAACATATCTGTCTAGGAGGTAAGAGAAAGGAAAATTCCTCCTTCTTTCATTATTGTGGTTGGGTTTAAGATATGGCTCATAGTAGCAGTAATCCAAATCTACCTATTTAAACCATTTTTCCCCAACATCTAGGATCCCTGTAGCCGCTGATATGATAGCAGAAGTTATGGTAAAGGTGACACCGACAAGGGTTTCTTCGTTGTCATGAAGGTTGATGATGAACGATCTGGTCAATTCAGAATGATGTCGTGTCCTTTCCACCTTCTCACAAAACTCAATATAGCCCATATTTTTGAACCCTGTGACAGTGATGGGAGATGCCATGAGCTCTTTGGTGTTTGTTGGCTCATATCTAATAATTTTTCCTCCTTTCTTATATTTCCTCCTCTTTTGTGTTTCTTCCTCACTCTGAATTTGGTTTTCTTCTTCTACCATGATTTCTTACTATCAAAACTCTAGGGAAATGGTAGAATGGACTATGGGTATCGGAAATGTGGAATGATGTGAGGATAGATGATGAGGAGGAGATGGGGATGTGTGGAATCAGGGAGGTGATAGGGGATAGTTGTTAAGTGAAGGGGGAATAGTGATGAAAGCTAGGAAATGTGTTTTGAGATGGTCGGAATGTATGACTAGGGTTTGATTTTAGGAATAACAACGAATAACGTAAAACCTATGTAGGTGAATAATGGAGGGAAGGAGTGAGTAAATTTGCTAGCAAACTGATTTGCTGAAGTATATGATGACCAACTTGGAAACTTGGTGGTGATGGAGGGTTTCTAGCACATTTTAACTCCTTCCAGGTGAATGTGCAGTGACCTGGTCAAATGCACAGTGACCTCTACAAGAGCGCAATGCCATTGTAAATAACATTGGGATCTCTAGAAAATATGCATCGACCTTTATAGGAGTGCAACGACCAAGCTAAATGCACAATGACACTGTTGAACACGTCCTTTTGCTCTGTTTTGCCCAACTTCACCTTAAAATCACCAATTTTCTTTTGCTAGGGAGTTGTGAGAGTGCTAGAGTGCAAATGAGGCTTTAATGAGTGTCCTGAGAGACTATATACTTGAATTGACTTTAATTTATGAGCTTTCATACCCACTTTCTAAAGTGCTTTGTCATGTTTCAAATTCTCACTTTAATGCATTTTTTGACTTTCTGACCCTTTTTTTCTCTTGATAGGTGGATGATGCTTTGATTGAACTCATTTCTTCAATAGTTTCATTTTTTTGCAACAAGGAGAAATGCTTGGGGCAACATTGGGAACAATTATTACATATAATGACTTAAATTACATCAAAAAATATAAGAAAACTAAAATACTTCATTTTCATCTCAAAAACATGTTTTTGAGATCAAAATTACATCAGTGACAATGAACCCTAAAACCTAATGGAAATACCCTGGAAATGAACCCTAAAACCGAATGGAAAGACAACTACCTTCACACTTATAGTAGCATATTTGAAACCTCAACTGAATGAGAAGAAGAATAGTGCCATCAATGATAAAGGGAGAGATTGTTAATCTAGGTTGTCATTGATGTTAATTGAACTGAAATTGAACAACAATTGAACAAAAATTGAACAACAAATGACGTAGGAGGTCCATTAAAAAACAATTGGTGCAGGAGGTCAATGGACAACCGTTAATGTACCATTTTAATATGACCTAATGGAATGATTAAAAATTTAGTATGAGACACCTAAAATGAAAATGCAAAGAGAAGATTTGATCCCTGATGGAAGTATGCATATATTGGCACTAAGATTGGCCTTATTGGGGATGGAAGCTCCTTGGAGGTCTTGAAAACACTGTAGACCAAGTTCCTAGATGATTGGACCAATACAGTCAAACAAATGAAAGATTGAAAATTCATTTGAAAGATTTGAAGAATAATGACTCAATACAAATTGAAAACTGACTCAAAATTTACTTAACTGAAACAAGTACTTACAAAACATATCAATGGTAGCAAACCATCGGGATTTGAGGGCTTGAAATCCTGATGACAACTACCTACCTACTGAAGAATTATGCACAATCATGTGAAGTGAGCCTTCCAATGTAGTCAATCCAACATATGGCTACTCACTGAAATTATGCTCTCACTTTCCCTGAGAAGGCAGAACGATATACATGTGGGAAACTCACAATAACAACTGAAACCAAGATTATGCTAACAAACTAGACAAAATTCATCTTCTCCAAGGCTTGCAAAATAATGCTAAAGGGATCTTGAAAATCATGAAGCACTACCTTGTCTTAAGATCTAGCAGCAAAAATACAGGTACTCCCTTTATTCTCATATGAAAGAACAGTTGGTTGTTGATTAATAGGAAGGCATAGAGAAATATAACCTTCTACTATCTGAGTGTTGGTTGTAAATTCCTCGAGCATGAGAAATTATAACTCGATTTCTAGTAAACTGTCTCTCAGAGGCTCATACTCCTCAAATTCATAGTCTAAGTCATTCTTAAACATAAAACATTCTTCAATATTATAAAACATGATAACCCTATCATCTTCATGAAAGAAAACAATATATGTTCGCTGATCTATAAATATAAGTTCAAGGCTATCCTCATTTTCAAAAGTGGAAGAAGTTTCAGTAACACCTTCTTTGTAGGTTTTAACCCCATACAGAAATTACCTGCATACGAATTCTAAAACACAGAAAATCAACAATGCGAGGGCATAACACATAAAACACATATACACAGAGATTTTCCCCTGGATCCCAAAACGGGGACTACCAGCTTGATTTTTCATTATGTTCCTTTCAAAGTTATAATACATATTTATACATGCCAAAGCATCCAATACCATGGACTGAAAAACATCGTGTCCAATACCATGGACTGAAAAACCATTGCGTCTAATACCATGGACCAAAAACCATCGTGTCCAAAAACATGTGCAAAAATCGTGCACAAAACCATAGATGGGTCTGCCCATCCTAACATAGGGTCCAAAACCAAAATTTTCTACGGCGCTGCCTCAGACCCCATAAAGTGGGGTTACAAGAATGCCTTAAACCCCCTGCGACCCCCCCTCGGCTACACAATCGGTGCAACGAAGGGGGGCTCTGCCCCCTGTCTAACCCCCCAGTTAACTACGTGGGCTAGTCGTGGAAAGAATATAACACAACCCAAAATTCTTGACTATGTGAACATGGTAAACCTGCATTAGCCTGTGTTGTAACATGACTTGTCAGGAGTTGATCTATATCATCTTTAGATAGAGGATAAAGTACATTTTGTTTTATTTTGCTAAAACAATTGTCTTCTTTCCCTCCTCAAGTTTGACAAGGATGTTGAATGTCTTCATTAATTTCAAGCAAAGGAGTATATAAATTTTCATCAAACTGTTGATTCATTTCATGTGATTCCTTTTGACTATCAAGATGAAAAATTCCTCCATCTTCAAGAAAAGAGGAAGCTACAATATGCTGACTATGATCTTATGTATCGAAGTGACTAGTTTTTTGAGACTGTTGTTGAAGGGAAAAATCAAAGAAGGCTTCAATGATTTCTTCATCATCACGATCTGAATCTAGATCTGAAATAGCCAACTTGACTTTATCACAATCTGAAATTGGAACTTGATTTTCCTACATACTGTCTTTTGCTATGAGTAGATATGAAATAAGACCTTGTCGTCCATCATTTTCAATTGTACTAAGATCTTGAACCTGCTGCAAATTTTCCTGAGCATCTTGATAAGTATCTTCTAAGCTCTCTTTGTGCTGCTGAAATGGATTTTCATATAGAGCTTCCATGATGTCATTGTCCATGAGGTCACCATATTCATAAACTTTATCCATATTTCCAATAAATTATAAACATGTTTACAATAGTTTTGAAATAGTATTAAGGATGGACAAGATTTTGTATACCTTCCAAAGAACATGGTACGAAAATCCTTTAAATAGTAAATACAAGAGGCGACAAACTTTCATACAAGTAGGTGAATAATGGAGGGAAGGAATGAGTAAATTTGCTAACAACCTGATTTGCTGAAGTATATGATGACCAACTTGGAAACTTAGTGGCGATGGAGGGTCTCTAGCACATTTTAACTCCTTCCAGGTGAATGTGCAATGACCTGGTCAAATGCACAGTGACCTCTATAGGAGCACAATGCCATTGTAAATAAAATTGGGATCTCTGGAAAATGTGCATCGACCTTTACATGAGTGCAACGACCAGGCTAAATGCATAGTGACCCTATTGAACACGTCCTTTTGCTCTGTTTTGCCCAACTTCACCTTAAAATCACCAATTTTCTTTTGCTAAGGAGTTGTGAGAGTGCTAGAGTGGAAATGAGGCTTTAATGAGTGTCTTGAGAGACTTTATACTTGAATTGACTTTAATTTATGAGTTTTCATACCCACTTTCTAAAGTGCTTTGTCATGTTTCAAATTCTCACTTTAATGCCTTTTTTGACTTTCTGACCCTTTTTTGCTCTTGATAGGTGGATGATGCTTTGATTGAACTCATTTATTCAATGGTTTCATTTTTTTGCAACAAGGATAAATGCTTGGGGCAGCATTGGGAACAATTATTACATATAATGACTTAAATTACATCAAAAAATATAAGAAAACTAAAATACTTCATTTTCATCTCAAAAACATGTTTTTGAGATGAAAATTACATCAGTGACAAAAGATATTTATACAATCATTATGACTTATTGACAATTACTCTTTGTTTATTGGTCATCCTCATACCTTTGCTGCCCTTTATTTACATTTGAAATCATGCTTTTGACCTTGGAAATGAACCCTAAGACCTAATGGAAATACCCTGGAAATGAACCCTAAAACCTAATGGAAAGACAACTACCTTGACACTTATAGTAACATATTTGAAACCTCAATTGAATGAGAAGAAGAATAGTGCCATCAATGATAAAGGGCGAGATTGTTAATCTAGGTTGTCATTGATGTTAATTGAATGGAAATTGAACAACAATTGAACAACAAATTGAACAACAAATGACGTAGGAGGTCAATTAAACAACAATAGAACAACAATTGGTGTAGGAGGTCAATGGACAACCGTTAATGGACCATTCTAACATGACCTAATGGAATGATTAAAAATTCAGTATGAGACACCTAAAATGAAAATGCAAAGAGAAGATTTGATCCCTGATGGAAGTATGCATATACTGGCACTAACATTGGCCTTATTGGGGATGGAAGCTCCTTGGAGGTCTCGAAAACACTATAGGCCAAGTTCCTAGATGATTGGACCAATACAGTCAAACAAATGAAAGACTAAAAATTCATTTGAAAGGTTTGAAGAATAATGGCCCGATACAAATTGAAAACTGACTCAAAATTTACTTAATTGAAACAAGTACTTACAAAGCTTATCAATGGTAGCAAACCATCAATATTTTAGGGCTTGAAATCCTGATGACAACTACCTACCTATTGAAGAAATATGCACAATCATGTGAAGTGAGCCTTCCAATGTAATCAATCCAATAGATGGCTACTCACTGAAATTATGCTCTCACTTTCCCTGAGCAGGAAGAACGATATACATGTCGGAAACTCACAATAACAATTGAAACCAAGGCTTATGCTAACAAACTAGACAAAATTCATCTTCTCCAAGGCTTGCAAAAGAATGCTGAAGGGATCTTGAAAATCGTGAAGCAATACCTTGTCTTGAGATCTAGCAGCAAAAATATAGGTACTCCCTTTATTCTGATATGAAAGAACAGTTGGTTGTTGATTAATAGGAAGGCATAGAGAAATATAACCTTCTACTATCTGAGTGTTGGTTGTAAATTCCTCGAGCATGAGAAATTATAACTCGGTTTCTAGTAAACTGTCTCTCTCAGGCTCATACTCCTCAAATTCATAGTCTAAGTCATTCTTAAACATAAAACATTCTTCAATATTATAAAACATGATAACCCTATCATCTTCATGAAAGAAAACAATATATGTTCGCTGATCTATAAATCTAATTTCAAGGCTATCCTCATTTTCAAAAGTGGAATAAGTTTCAATAACACCTTCTTTGTAGGTTTTAACCCCATACAGAAATTACTTGCATACGAATTCTAAAACACAGAAAATAAACAATGCGAGGGCATAACACATAAAGCACATATACACAGAGATTTTCCCCTGGATCCCAAAACGGGGACTACCAGCTTGATTTTTCATTATGTTCCTTTCAAAGTTATAATACATATTTATACATGCCAAAGCATCCAATACCATGGACTGAAAACCATCGTGTCCAATACCATGGACCGAAAACCATCGTGTCTAATACCATGGACCAAAAACCATCGTGTCCAAAAACATGTGCAAAAATCATGCACAAAACCATAGATGGGTCTGCCCATCCTAACATAGGGTCCAAAACCAAAATTTTCTAGGGCACTGCCTCAGACCCCATAAAGTGGGGTTACAGGAATGCCTTAAACCCCCTGTGACCTCCCCTCGGCTACACAATCAGTGCAACGAAGAGGGGCTCTGCCCCCCCTCTAACCCCCCGGTTAACTACATGGGCTAGTCGTGGAAAGAATATAACACAACCCAAAATTCTTGACTATGTGAACATGGTAAACCTGCATTAGCCTGGGTTGCAACATGACTTGTCAGGAGTTGATCTATATCATCTTTAGATAGAGGATAAAGTACATTTTGTTTTATTTTTCTAAAATAATTGTCTTCTTTCCCTCCTCAAGTTTGACAAGGATGTTGAATGTCTTCCTTAATTTCAAGCAAAGGAGTATATAAATTTTCATCAGACTATTGATTCATTTCATGTGATTCCTTTTGACTATGAAGATGAAAAATTCCTCCATCTTCAAGAAAAGAGGAAGCTACAATATGCTGACTATGATCTTAGGTATTGAAGTGACTGGTTTTTTGAGACTGTTGTTGAAGGGAAAAATCAAAGAAGGCTTCAATGATTTCTTCATCATCACGATTTGAATCTAGATCTGAAATAGCCAACTTGACTTTTTCACAATCTGAAATTGGAACTTGATTTTCCTACATACTGTCTTCTGCTATGAGCAGATCTAAAATAAGACCTTGTCTTCCATCATTTTCAATTGTACTAAGATCTTGAACCTGTTGCAAATTTTCCTGAGCATCTTGATAAGTATCCTCTAAGCTCTCTTTGTTCTACTGAAATGGATTTTCATATAGGGCTTCCATGATCTCATTGTCCATGAGGTCACCATCTTCATAAAATTTCTCAAGATTTCCAATAAAATTATAAACATGTTTACAACAGTTTTGAACTAGTATTAAGGATGGACAAGATTCTTTGTACCTTTCAAAGAACATGGTACGAAAATCCTTTAAATAGTAAATACAAGCAGGTGACAAACTTTCATACCAAGATCGGGCATCACCTTCTAGAGTGGCCATGAATATCTTCATCAAGAAGTCTTCAGGAAAATCAACCTTTAAATTGTGAGTATGCATGTCAAATCTAACTAGATGTAAAGCAACATCATTCCTATCATCATCTTTAAACATAGGGAAATTCATTTGCCAATCTACCTTAGGAGTTTTATTTTGGAAACCTGTAATGTGATCTAGGGTCATCGGAGCATATCTTCGAGCAAACGAATCCATTTTGATCAAAATAGATTCACCAAGAAATTCTTCAGGCTACTGGTTCTCAAGAGTGGAGTTTCCATAAAAATTCTAAACCTTGGGATTTTTCGACACTGGAGTCGCCAGGTGAATGATTTCAGCCTTCTTATGTCTAATCGTTGTCCACCATCAAAAATCATATCTATATCTAAAATTTGATGATATTTCCTAGGGAATACGAAACCTTTTGCTCGTTTCCCCAGTATGGTTACCACTATGTTAGCACCTGGATTGAACCTCAGGCTAAAGGAAGGAAATGCTAGGGTAACCACAAACCACGCTTAGCCAAGTAGCTAGCCTTACTAGGCCAGGAGAGGGCTCTCTCCGTAAGGATCTCAGCTAAGATGAATGGATGAAGAAAATGATATTAGGCCAAGTATAGTAGCACAAGGTTTGATTTGATTTTAAAGGGTTTTGCTGGATAAGGAGGATCCAGACAGTTAGGGCAAGGAAATTAGGTCAAAATTGCAGGTTGTTCAATGGGGCAAGGTAGGCACAAGGTTCCACACTCTAGGGTTTTTATGGGTGAGGTGATTCAAAACAAGTGAGAAGCTAGAAAGAGCATGTGAGCAACATGGATCCTTCCTAAACTGAAGAAAACATATACTGTGAATATTTTCCCAAAAATAGAGCATAAATATTATGGTTTCTGCCTATCAACTTGAAGACATCGACTTAAAAGCGATGAAATGATTGATGAAGTACAAAAAAAAATTTTAACATATGATCAAAATAGATAAAAATGAACTGAACATCATACCACATGGATCCTAAAGAAATAGCTACAATTTTTCATTAATCTCCTGCTAAAACTGATACAAAATGATGTCTACTCAAACCATAAGCATCCAACTGAGTCCAACCTGTAAAATTACTGAGAAAATAAATAATATAGGTCAACAACCAACTCATCCTAGGCATCAAGTGTCGAACCCATGAGTGGAGGAGTAGTCGCAAGAAAGGCTGAACTGATAGTTGGAGTGTAGGGTGGTCAAAGTGACTCATCCCTCACTCTAGCAAACAGATTCATTACATGCCACATAGGCCATATAACTAATGTATATACCCTAGGTAAAAGTAAAAACATGATAATTACATCCTCTAGATCAATTACATAGGTAAAAATTGAATTTCCCATAGATAAAAGTCAACATGGAATGAAATAGTGAAAATTGTCGAAAACTGTCAAACACGCAGTGACCCTGGTAAACGCGCAACGACCTTAGTAAAATGTGGAACATCCTCTTCAAGATGACATTTGACCACCTTCCTTATGTCCAAATCTATCCCAGGATAGTTCATTGGAAATCTTATATTGTCTAGTTTCCAAAAATACCCTTGGTTTTCAAAATTAGCTTCATTTTCCCCTCCAAAGTTGCAATCTCCCAAGATTGCTCGAACGTACAGTGACCAGGCCAGAATAGAGGCAGAAAGGTGATTTTTTGGTAGTTTTTGACCCTTTTGGCTAACCAGTTGTGCCCCAAATTCTTAGAAAAAGTATAGGTTTCATGTACTCATCATTCTGAATCCAAAAATGCTAACCATTTTCCATTGGATTCTCCAAACAAAAGCGCAACATCCAAGGCGTTGTGCATTTGACAATTCTGACTATGCAATTTTTTTTTCAAAAAACACAGTAAAACATATCTTGCTAAAACTATTCAAAAATGGCCAAAATTGGTGGGCTGATAGATGGCTATATGTTCGAGGCATGGAGTGATTCCTCGGCAAGGATATTCAACCTCTTTTTCTTCTCTTGCTTGGTTAAAGCCTCAATCTTTGCATGAGCTCTTTTGAGCTTGGATCTTGCAATTTTGTCTCTCATAGCATAGTGCTTTTCCATCCTTCTTTGAATATCATTGTCCTTCTTGGCCTTGCCTAGGAGCTTCTCCAAATGATCATTTTCCTTCTCAAGCCAATATTCTCTGGTTTCCATTACCATCTTGGAAAATTGCTCATTCAAGGTGAGCTGATTGGCCATTTCTTCCTCCCTTTTCCTTTCCTACTCCAAGGGTCCTTTTAGGCCTCTAGTCCTTGGACTTCTTCTTGGCACCTATTCATCAAGTGGATCACCATACTATATATATGCCTCATCAAGTAAGGCCTTTGCCTTTTCAGCCTCTCTCTTTTCCTTTCTGAGTTGAATCTCCATGAGCTCATTTTCGACCTCAAACTGCCTATTTTCCTGCTCATAGTAGGAAATGATCAATTTGGCCCTTTGCAAGTTGACCTCGAGCTCTCATATGAGTGAATTCTTCTGGTTGATTACAGTAGTTGTGCTTTTGCTGTCATCATGTTCATCAGATTCAACTAATTGAAAATCATGCTCTATCTCATGGAGGTCTTCCTCCTACTACTGGACCTTTGCCTCTACAAATTTTTCCTTACCCTTCCATACCTACTTTGTTGATGAAGAAGGCAAGGCCCCTCCCACAATAAATGGGGCAAACACTTTCCTATTCCCTCTATGATAGGTGTGTGCCAAGGTACCTAAACCAGCCCTTTTTTGCTTTCTACTCTCACCATGCTCAATATGCTCTTGCTCAATTCCATTATCTCTGCCTGGTGAATGAATAGGCTGATGAAAAGGTGATGATGGAGGTGATGATGTGGCTAACTCATGAGATGAAGATGAATGATGTATAGGCTGAGGTGGAGGAATGGAGGTGTGTGGATGAGAGGATGAAGGGGCTTCTTGTCCATTTTGAATAGGAGGGACTGTGAAAATATCATTGGATATGAAAGTGTCCCATGAAATGTTAAGTTGATCAAGGTAGTGTAGGAATATCATCTTAATGAGAGAATGGTGAAATATTCTATGCATTTGATGATCATTATCTTTCCTTTAGGCAATGCATTTCATATTATCAACATCCTGATAAAGATAGCAGGGCAGATTGAGCTTTCTGACTCTTGTGAAATGCATGAGTAACCGAATATGATAGGGATAGAGCCTAGAAAGCTTGCCCTCACATGTGAAGTACTTCATGAAGATTTCCATCATAGGAACATGTTGGGCAGTGGGTACCCCACGTAATGGGTTTTTGGCTTAAAGCCCACAATTTTGGGGTTATCGGTATTATAAAGGCTCCGCAAGGTGCGTGGAGCATGAGTTGTAATGAGTCAAGTTAAAGGGTAGTTCACCTAAAAATAAGGTAAAATAATAGAAAGTGAGTCAGCTTGCCCATGGTCCACAGACCACAAGAGTGTATAAATAAGGCAAGACTCTACATGTAGAAGACAATTTGTAAAAGGATTAGAGTAGATCTATAGTGTGTGGGTTGTTGACAGCGACAGTTGCTCTGAATCTGTAAGTCTGAGTTGAGGGTTGTAGTACGGATAGAGGGTCCACAACTATGTGTGTGGAGGCCTGGTAGAGTCTGCAGCTATATGCGCAGGGTAGGAAGTGGATTGTAACTAACAAAGGCATTAATAAAGATAAGTTGATTTTGGAATATTGAGTATCTATTTCTATATTCTGGTTTATGCATCTATTTATGATTTATGATTACGCGCGTATCTGTTTATGTTAAATGATAACTGAAAGTATGGTGCCTTTGTAAGTTAACACATGATCTATAATAATATTAAGCATAGAAAAGGGTGCATTCTTACTTGTCTAAGGTAGTCACTCTAAAAAAGCATCTATGTGGAAGTAATGTAGCTTGCAGTATCGATCCGCACACCCCCTGTCCACATCAAGACATCCCCAAGGTGTGGAAACCTAGTTCCAACACCCTCCTATACTACCTTGGGTGAGACTTTAGTCCGCGCTCTACGGACTGTTTCCGAAAGGGAAAGTAGTGTCGGGATTTGTTTGGCTAAACAATGTTGGACTTGGGTCAAGCCCCAACAAGCTAACAAATGGTTCTGTTGCCAGGACCAAGATCTACCTAAGGGATGTCTAATGTTAGAACACTGGAACCCTACGAAGAAATAATTTGAAGATTGGTTGGATTAGAAGTTGTGCAATTTTGTAATACAGGAAAACAAAACTCTACAAATATCCGAGAGAAGGTGGTTGGATTGCTTCATATATACAAAAATCCATGAGGTCTTCTTTGCAACATTCTCTTTAGAACCATATGATTGGATCACTAGGCTAGTAGATAGTTAGGGAAGATGCAAGCTTGATCAACCGATAGTGTGAACTCCAGAGTTGGTGCGCAAGCTAGAGGCATTTGAAAATAAGATCACGTGGGCCGTAGATCATTAGTTGGATCAGACAATAGGAGGGTTTATCACTAAATTTGCAATAGACATGACAGTTAGCTATAACAAAGCAGAAAGACTTTTTCTCAAAGGACCACGAGGTAAGTACATCAAGTCTTTGAATACCTGGATTAAGATGCTATTATGTGAAAAAAAGGTGATGCACATACATTAATGAGTCGAACGATGCGAAGCGAAAGGATCTTCAAAGGGATCGAAGGGTTAGGAAACAATCCTTTAGTTTCACCGTCATGAGCAAGTGGGGAAGAGTGCACTTGGCTTTCTCGGAGGAGTGTAGTTAGTTTGATCAGGTAGCGCATTCCACAGTTATCATCTCCTCTAATGCCACCACTCCCATCACTTTCTTCATTACCAACTTCACCCACTTCGCCTCCACCAATCAACCAGTTTAGCATGGTGAGCACGATCAAGTTGCCTATATTCAAAGGAGTAGGAAACGAAGACCCAAATCAGTTTTGGTTCATAGTAAGAGCAGTGTGGGGAGCACACGAGGTTATGGATGATAACATTAAGAAGGCCACATTGGTAAGTGCACTGTAGGATCGCATGCTGACTTGATATATCAAGCACTTGAATGATCACCCAAATGCCAAAATAGCAGAAATTTCGACTGTATTGAATAGAGAATTTAGTCGACCGAAATCAGAGACACAATCAATTATCAGATTCAAGGAAATTGAGATGCTTCCAGACGAAACCCCCTGGGATCTAGATCAAAGGTTGAAAAGTATGATTCGCTAAGCTAATATGACACTGATGGATGCACAACACCACGCATGGTTTATGGCATCTTTGACACCACACCTGAGGATGACATTGTCACAACAGAAGCTATCAACCCAGGCAGAGGCATTGGAAATGGCAATGAGGTTGCACGAAACATTGATATAAGATCCGAGGTTGGGAGTCCAACAAATCCATGTGCAACTACAAAACCTATGCTTAGATATGTAGAGTTTGAAGCAGGATAGGGTGCCCTGGCTAGAGGAATACGAAGAAGTGTGGTGTATAAAATGTAAAGGCCAGGGTCATGATAAGGATCATTGTCCTGTATTCACGAACTATTTGGCAGGAGGTGGATTGATGTCGTTGAGACCAAAGGAACAAGTAGGCCAAGTGCACTTGCTGCACTCTGGTGCGTGATTTTTCATGTGGGAGGAAAGTATGCAATGGACAACTGTCACCTGTTGCATAAATATACCCAGATTCCACAGCAAATATACTGTAATTTCTATAGATCAGTGGGTCACGATGAGCGAACATGTCGGAGCTACAAACTAATGATGGATAGGGCCCAGCTTATCGAATGCAGACATAAATGTGAGGCCTTGATCTAGCTACAACAATAGCGTAGGGTGACTTTCAAGGGAAAGGTTGAGGTTGAGGAGGAATGGGACCCAAGAGGGGCCGCGGACAACTACTTTGTTACAATTGTGGAGGACCTGAGCACTACACTCATGATTGTACCAACCTGACAAGACTATCTTGCTTGCATTGTGAATAGTTTGATCATGAAATGATAGATTTTCCAACACTGATCACACAAATGCGAGAAAAAGGGGTGTTACAACCCACTCTGATGCAAAATATCCAAAAGATGAGGTCCGAACCACGCGAAGAGGACCCCAATGTAAACATGATGCCCAAAAGTGGCATGACCATGGGGGAAGATGAGGGGAAGTAGCTTGAAGAGGATACTTTGGTATGTAAGGCTCCTACAAAGGAACCTAAGTTTGACTTGGACCGCGCAAAAGAAACATTTATGGAAGCTAAGAAGAGCTTTGCAGAGGTCTCTACTTCAGGTAATAGGGATCAACCAGAGATGGGCTTGGATGCTTCTATGCTAACTACCTTTTTGGAGACATGTATGAAACTATTGGATGACAATAAGGCAGTTAAAGGACTACAAGAGAAGACCGTTAGGTTCACAGGGTCAGGGGAACAACGCATAGTTCGAAAAATGGGGAAGAATGCTTTACGCACTAGATAGGAAATGTCGTTGACAGCACAAATTGGTGAATATTAGATGGATTGGGTAATCTTGGACCTAGTTTTGGAGGCAAACTTATTACCAAATAAGACTTGGGAATGCATGGGCAGGCCCGCATTATAGTGGTCTCCTATTCAATTACGGATGGTGAACGAACAAAAGATCTTGCCCATGGGAATATTGACAAGAGTAACAGTGGATATCGATAATGCAAGCACAGAAACATATTTTGAGGTAATAGAGATTGTAGATGATAGTAATCCTTACCCCGCATTACTAGGAATAGATTAGGCAATAGATATGAATGTATTCATCAACCTAAAGAAGTGGAAAACGATTTTCGAGAAAAATTCTCTATGTGTGATAGTTCCACTGGATCCCGCTAAAGGAGAATGTTATGCAGAACCCATGCGTAATGATGGAAGTGATGAGGAGTTAGATTCTATCTACAAAATAACTGCGTGAAACCAAGATTGGCTAAATCTGACTGCAGATGGAAGGGTCCCATGGGAGCAAGCAGAATCCTACCTTTCGGAGTCCGATGAAGAAGATGAGTGATGGCATAATCAGTTGAGTGAAGTGATGACACTAAATTGTAATATGATGTCCAAATCACTGCATTGCGTAACCACCTAGGCTTGAGATCTACCAACATATAATGGACTGACAGCGGTGGATGAATTTTTGAGCAAGTTTGAGAGTGTAGTACCAAAGCACTAGAGGTTCAATGCATTAAAGGGGGTGCTATGTGCAACACCTGCGCGTTGGTGGGGAACACATGAAGGATGTTGGGTCCCTATAATACTAGCGATTACCCCATTACTATTGTAGTTGCATCCCTTATTAATATCGTTGTGCCCTTATTGTCCCCTATTGTTATTACTCTGCCCCATAGAATCCCTCTATTGTTATTTTTGTGGCTTTATATTATTATTGTTAGGTCAGCTGGGTTATATTGTAACTCCTTAGACTCCTATATATAGAAATGAGGTTTTGTCATTTGAATCGTCCAAGAATTTTTCATTTATGTAATGTAAAGGAGGTTGCTCCCTTGAAGAGGCTGAATTTTAAGGTGTTGATCTATCTTTTCTATCTTTTTCTTGAGCTGGTTTCATAACATTTGGTATCAGAGCTTTGGATTCTAGGGTTTCGCTACGCCAAACAGGTCATCGTAGAATTTTCGCCATAACTTTTTCTCTGCGATGTTTCAGAAGCTAAAAAAAAACATTTAAGAAGACATCACGCTGAAGCTTGGGTCCGAATTTAAGAGATTTTCGTGCTATATTTGCGGAGATATGTTCTGAGGAAGTTGGTCTTTCTGTAGACTCCTGAATTACATTCCAAACAGGTGACTTGGGGAAATCGTCATAACTTTCTCTCTGAGCATCAGATTGAAATTTCATCAGAAGGTATAGAAAGAGGGTGGACTGTAGTTTCTTGTATATATTTTTCAGAGCCAAAGGTTGAAATAGTGACTCATGGCACGTCATACAAGTTCGCTCTACTGAACTAGTCTATAATCAGGTCATTGTGGGAGATTTCACATAACTCTTCTTGGGAGAATCCAATTTGGATCAGACTGGTGGCATTGAAACGAGGACACGGAGGGCTACTGTTGGTCACAATTTCATAACTGGATGATTTGAATGTACGGAGATACATCAGAGGCAATATCTAGCTCCTACAAAGTGAAAAAAGGTGTGTAGATTCTTTTAAATTTTTTCTTAAGATTGGTTTGAAATTTATTTTGAAGGAATTCAAAGGGCATAGTAGAGCATTATTATCGGTAACTGATGCCCTAAGGAAAGAAAATGAAAACACCTAGTAAGGAACCTGAAAGCTCTAGCATGACTCATGAAGAAGAGGAAGAAATGCAACATGATATATCAAAATTACAAGACAAAGTGCAACAATTGTCCCCTACACAAAAAGGAACAGAATCTAAGATGGATGGTTTAAAGAAAGATGTAGAAGCTAAGATGGATGGTTTGAAGAAAGGTGTAGAAGCTATGATGGACTATTTAAAGAAAGGCGTAGAAGCTAAGATGATTGACGTGGAAGTTAAGATGGATGATTTGAAGATAGATTTGAAGACAGACATGGACGAATTAAAGATAAATATGAATAAGTTGCTACAAGAAATGGGCACTAAGGGTGAAAGGGTACTAAAGGAATCTCATGATGAGAATAAAAGAAATGTTAATCATGACTCCATAGACGCTAATGTTGGATCGAAGACTCACCATATTCCAA